>JBCJKH010057212.1:0-32285 GCA_039877255.1 Loriculus beryllinus | reverse complement strand
CTGGAGAAGAGAAGGCTGCGTGGAGACCTCATAGCAGCCTTCCAGTGTCTGAAGGGGGCCTATAGGGATGCTGGGGTAGGGACTGCTCATTAGGGACTGTAGTGATAGGACAAGGGGTAACAGGTTAAAACTTAAACAGCGGACATTTAGATTGGATATAAGGAAGAAGTTCTTTACTGTTAGGGTGGTGAGGCACTGGAATGGGTTGCCCAAAGAGGTTGTGAATGCTCCATCTCTGGCAGTGTTCAAGGCCAGGCTGGAAGAAGCCTTGGGTGACATGGCTTAGTGTGAGGTGTTCCTGTCCATGGCAGGGGGGTTGGAAGTAGATGATCTTAAGGTCCCTTCCAACCCTAACTATTCTATGCTTCTATGATTCTATGCATTACGGAAACACATAGATGAGAGAATCTAGAAGGAATCTCACTAATGGAAAGCCACCCTGCAGCATATTTTTAAACAGAGATCCTGCCCTCCATCATCTTTCTGACACTGTAATACATACTAGATATACACCAGTGGTTTAGATCTGGAACTACAGTTCTCACAAAGTTATTAGCCATTACGGAGGAAACCCCTTCCACACTGTCACCTACCACTTTCTGGCGATCACCCCTGCAATGCCCTGTGCCTTGACTATCAGGAATTGGCTCACAGTCATACTTGTTCTTTTTCAGGATTATCTCTCAGCAAAAGACCAGTCCCAGAAGCACAGGCTAGCTACACCAGACTGCAGGCTGAAAAACACTGCAACATCTGCAATAAGAGACACTAATAAAGCCTAACTCCAGGAGGAAAATGGGTTTGTCTGTTTTTTAAAAAGGAGTAAGAAAATAAAAGATTCATACACTGTCGTACAAAGAAAGCAAGCCAAAGGAGTTTTCTTTCTACCCTTTTTTTATGGCAACTATGGCATTTATTATTTATTATGGCAAATTTAGATGCACTTAGGACAGTGGATAAAGCATTCTAAAATCAGAGTGTTTCTCTTCAGTGTGACGACATCATCTTGAGCATTCATATTGTCCAAGAAAAACGGGTTAAGGCCAAAATAAAGCCTAAAGTTTTCCAGATCCTGTTATCTAGGTTATACCAAGTGTTTTAGTCTTTCCCCCACTAACACAAAGGTACAAAATAATGGCATTGCTGTTGGCTCCAAAAAGCCTTGGCAGGTCCTTCTAAAACAGAGTACCCATGTTGTAAATATGAACCATGTCGACATGCTACTCCCATATAAAGCTACATATGACAGCTACTCCCATATAAAGAAAGGTTACCTTTGTCTGTTCACTGTCAGGATCTTCAAGCCAGCAGTAGGGGTCGCTTATTTTACAGCCATGATAATCCAACACCTGAATTTATAAAAGACAGTACTTTAAAAAAAGATATGTGCAGATGCTATTTATCAAGGAATGACCGATGAAGGGTATTTGGGAATTTCATAAAAGCAGATAGTGCTAAGAAGCAAAGGAGGAGAAAAGCAACACCTTGCTCGCACATGAGTTGCTAATATTACCATCCTTGGATGGCACCAAGGCAGCAGACTTGACCTCAGAAAATACACAGAGCACCAGGGAAATACAGAACACGAATATAAATTCTTTTTACAACATAAGACTAATAAAGTAATAATAAGAATAAAAACAAACCACGAAATAACAAAACAACAGACCCCTCCCCCAAAAAAAACCCAAACCTCCTCCAAATCCAGTGTCCCAGTCAAATCACGAAACCTGATTACTGGATGCACCCAAAATATGCCCTGCCTGCTATTGCTACTCACAAACATGTGAGTAAAGTACATACATAAACTAAATCCAACCAAACAAAAAACTAACAAAACACAAAAGACTAACCCACATGGTTGAATTTATCTACTTCCTTCCTCCAATGCACAAAATAAGACCAGACACCTGCCGTTAGGAGTTGCATACTTCAGCCTTTCAGCCAACTATGAATGCAAATACTTCAGGTTTTTCCAGTGTTGGCTCATGTTAGCAAACATTTTGGTTTAAAAGTAACGTTAGTTCTGTAAACAGTTCCTGTACTCAACCCTTCGCAGAAGGCAAACACAACTGAACCTATTTCAGCCAAACTTCCACTATAATCCTTGCGTATCAAGTTCCTACGGATCACAAGGAGATGGAACTATTTTACAGATGTGCCATCGTTTAAAAGCAGACTATCTGTCCTTCTGCACGCAACTACAGCCCTCGTTGAGGCCTCAACTTCCCTGTCCGCACAGCCGTACTGCAGCGGCGGGATCTGCACAGCGGCCCGGTAGCCCCGAATCGCGCTCCCACTGCTACCCTGTGGCCCCGGCCCGGCTCCCTGCCCCTCAGCCTGCCTCGGGCGGCGCTGATCCCGTACACACGAGACGTGCCCGCAGGCACCGGCACGACCGGCAAGAATCCTGCTTCTACCGAGCGCCCGGCAGCCGCCGCGGCCCACGGCCGCTAAAAACCCCACATCCTTTGAAGAGAGCGCGCTGCGGTTTTAACGGCAGAGGCCGAACAAAGCCCCGAAAGCCGAGAAAGCACTGACACCCCTCCTCCGAGGCGGCACACCGCAGCACGGAGGAGGCTGTCGAAAGAGGCTGTCCCGCGGCCGGGCCCGGCAGCCGCCACACGCCATCCGCCACACGCCATCCGCCACACGCTGGCGGGCTGCCCCGGCGAGTGTCCTACTCACGGCGGTCTCGTCGCGGTACACCTCGGGGTACTGGAAGGCCTGCATGGCGGGCGGCGGCGGAGAGAGCCGGGAAGAAGAGGAAGCCGAGGAGGACGAAGAGATGCGCGGAAACGACCACGGGGCTACAGCTCGAGCTGTAGCGGCAGCCGGCAGCAGACGCGCAGCGCGGCCCAGGCGGAGCAGAGCCGCCATCCAGCCCGCCCCCTGCCGACGGGCCGAGCCGCACAGCGCCGCCTGCAGGGAGCCGCCGCACTGGCACCGGCGGGCTGCCGAGAGCCGCGCAGGCGGTGCCGGGCCGGGGGAAGGGGGCGGGCCGCGGCCGTGTGCACCGCCCTTGGTCGGTGCTGGTCCCGCCGGGCACGCTGTGCTCCGGCGGTGCAGTTGTTTCGCTGTCAGCACGTGGCGGGCGTGTTCCATCTTCCACATACTAAATGCTTAAAAAAAAAAAAGAATAAGGGAGTTTTATTCTTTCAGCTTATTTTTCCTCTCACTCCGCAGCCTTAACGCAGGGTGTGTGGGGAGCTCAGGCTGTGCACTGCCGGGAAGACAGCAGCTGTTTCACGGGTGGGGGGCTCAGGCCGCTGGAGGGTCACCAAACCTTGAGTACATTTCCATTTCAAACACGCTTCTCCGCACGCTACCGAATCTCCCCTTCACACTAAAAGCAAAGGCCAAGCTCCAGCATACCATCCTGGCTGCTGTTTGTCTTACTCACTACCTGTGCCAGGGGCTCTGGTCCATGGCCTGTGCAGCCAGTCTGGTGTTTCAGGTGGGTGACCTCAGGCTCACCCCCCAGGTATTTGTTTTGCAATAGTTTTCTGGGTTAGAAAACTTGCAAACGTTTTTCCTTCATCAAGATTTTCCTTCCAGGTAGTGACTCAGGGTAGCCCCATACACTGGAAACGCTCAGAGGATGGGTTGTTGTTTGGCCAGCAGCATGGCTGAACTGTTGTTCTTCCAAATAGTCCTTCCTTCAGAGTTGGCGGCAGCAGCCTCTCCCATGTGTCCTGTCAGCCTGGGAGAGACTTCCCTGCAGCTCATCCAGGGTAAACTCGTGTAGGTGGGGTGTGTGGCACCAGCTGGAGGCAAGGTTTGCACACCATGGTGTTCAGAGGTTCCATCAGCCCAAAGAGCATTCACAGTTGTGAATAAAGTAACCACCTGGAATGACAATAATGTAAAACATTTCAGAAATGGCTACAAGCGTTTATAGTTACCTGCTCACTTACTCTTAATGAAAAGTTGCCATCTCTAATTGGACATCCTGTGGTGAGGCTGAGGTTTGTGTGCATAGGAGGAAATAAGCCAGCCCCATAATGATGACTATTACCAAGTGACATAACTGTGTTCATCAGCTTCACTTACATCCTAAACAACACCCACACAGCTTCTTGTCTCTTGTTCCATCTTCTTTGGTCATTTTTCCTTTTTGCCTTGTTTTTCTGTTCAACTCCTCCCTTTGCAAGACAGGAGCACATGCCCACTGCATCGTCCATTGTGGCACTCACAAACAGGCAACCAGCACAGTGGTTAACGGCAATGCCCTGACGTGCCCGTTGCTGATTGTCTGAGCAACTGGCTCAGGTAAATAATGGCAGGCAAAGGCTGCTGCATTTCTGCCTAGAGCTTCCTGCACAGATCATGTATGGACAGAAATTTGCATCCATGGGAGAATTATTAGTTCAATACCTCTCTGAAGCATTCAGCTTGCCTGTGTGCCACACAAAGCGTACATGCACATGTATCTGAGAGTTTTGAGCATCCTCAACTGCAGATTCATTTCATACACACCAAAGGCCTTGCATCTGATTCACAGCTGCTGTTTGCCAGAAGGGAAACCACTTCCAGCTTCAGGATGTTATCCAGGATGAATGCATTTCACATTTGTCCAGAATTTCTTGATGTTTAGCAGCTCAGTCAGGGTTGCGAGCAGCTGTGACTGAGCAGCCGTACATATCCTGGGCATTTCCATAATGTCCCCGTAGATGACCTTCATGATGTTAAAGCAGTCCTCCTCGGGCGTGCTGGAAGTTCTGGGCACAGGGAGAGAGATTCAGCCTGCCGGGAGAGGGCAGCCTGACTGCAGCTGGCACGCAATGAGCGCCAGGAGGTTTCTCAGGTTTCAGCAACCTTTTCAATCCAGGGCACGGTAATTCCTGAATGGGTTGGCATGCACACAGTAATCACAGCAATTATCCATTACCATACCTTCCAATTCATCCCGGATACAGAGGAGGCGGGAATATGCGAAGAAACTCAAGTACATGGTTGTCCAAGATAAGATCTTTGGGCCTTTATTTTACAAGCAGTAATTTTCTTTCAAAGGTGAGCACCAGGGACAGAAAGTGAATTTTCCCTTTAACTGTAAATTTCTCCTTTGAGGGTGGAGGCAGCTAAGGATCACACACTAACAGCAGCAAAAGGAGCAAATCTACCCTGTTTTATTTTTTTTTATCAGAAAAGCAGTTATGCAGGTTACATAGTGCTTAAAACACTGCCCAAAACATTTTTTTTTTTCTTACCAGGGACCATGCACCCCCTGTACAAATGAAATGGAGTGTTCAATGTGCTGTCTGTTAGCAGAAATACTTGTTATGAAAGGTGTAGCAATCTTCTCCTTTTTACAGTATGTTTGCTTAACACAAAGTTAAAAGTGGTTAGTAAATATTTGAAGCTTATCTTAATTGTTTGGTGTTATAGCAACAAGTAAAATTCTATTATATTATTACTTTTTCTTGGGCCTAACCAACCCCAGCAGAGTTCAGATATGAGATTTGCTGAATTTTGAGGATAACCTGCTGAGTAAGCAAATTTCTTCCTATATTTGGGGGAAAAAAAGTTTGCAAATCTCTCTGTAATCTTTGTCATTTTACTGCATTCTCATGCTAGCATGAATCCGATAATTTCAAAAACAGATACTGGTCTCTGCTGATATTAATTATGCTGATCACCCAGTCATTAGCAAATCTCTTTCAGCTTAGCATCTCTACAATGACTCACTGCAAGTAGTGTATTGACTCAGTGGGAAGTGACTTCATTGTCTTTGTCAGGGAAGATCTGACAGAAAATCTAGCAGTAAATTTTGGTTTTACCTTTCCT
The DNA here is from genome assembly GCA_039877255.1 of Loriculus beryllinus. Lineage (NCBI taxonomy): Eukaryota > Metazoa > Chordata > Aves > Psittaciformes > Psittacidae > Loriculus > Loriculus beryllinus. The sequence continues at coordinate 26,498 of JBCJKH010057212.1, read as the reverse complement.
TTTCGTCCTTTCCCCAGCCTTATTCCTCCATTATGACTTAGCAATGACTGGAATTTTTTCTGCGATAGAAAGAAGCCTGATCTCTACCTTTATTCTAGTTTTTTATATATGTTTTTTATTCCATGTACCTAAGACCGTTCAGACTGTTCTGCTGTTCAGACAATTATCAGCAGGTGTCAGCAGAATCTCAGTCTTTCGCAATCGATCTGTGCTGAGGTGTACAAATAACTCGAGTTTCAGGGGAATGTGACTCTGGAAGTGTCTGTCCTGCTGAAATTCTGTTTCGAAAGCACTGACTCAGGAGCCTAAGTCCTGTTGATTTTGTGTGAATCTTTGATTCTTAAATTATGTTCATCTCCTGTATGTAATAAATATGAAAATTGTGTATTGTTTATGGATAATTGAAGAGTTGCTTATTTTTTTTTTAGGCTGAATTATTAAGTGGCTTACATAACAAAATGTGTTTTTGTTATCTCAGTTACAAAACCTTCTACCTTATGTAGGTCTGGTCAGTATTTGAAAGTACCATCAAGCAAAGCAATATTTCATTGTGGTAAATTGCTCTGCGTACCATGGGACTTGATGGGTGCATTTAAGTCAGTGTCATGGTACAGAATCCTATTCTAACTTGCCCTGGGGTTGTGCATTGTTGTGCTTACACTGCTGGTGCTGTGAAGTCAGTTAAGCAGTGTAGTGATGTCCACATGGGCAGTTAGTATGGAATGGCAATTACAAAGTACTATTTCAAAGTATTTCATCAAGGAGGCAAACTGAACCATAACTATGGTACGATAAATGTATATAAACTGATGTATGAGTATCAATACAGAGATCATAATATAACTACACCAAATTAACAGTAAGTTTGTTTTGAAGGATTTTTCTTCAGGCAGATGAAAGTTGTTTAGGCCCACCTTTTCCTTCCGTAGTGACCTTATCTGTGAAAAGAAGAATGGAAAAAAATCTAATCCTTGAAGAAGCTGATGACCACAGTTTTTAATTGATGCTCTGGTTTTATTCTTCAGTTTTTAACTGAAAACAACTGGCCATTAAAAGAAGTATTTCTCAAATACCAGAGGTCACATAGGCAAATCCGGGCCCTTGTGTCCCTGCACAGACAGTCAATACTCAGCTTTCACTGAATTTGGTGTGTTTGGTTCTTTTAATAAGTTCTTGGGGAGGCCCCCAGTGTTTGCAAGGTTAGGTGCTGTCTACTTGTGCGCCAGATCTTTGTGTATTCCTGACACCTAGGATACACTTACTCCAGCATTCTGGAAGTGTATCCTAATGTTACACAATTCAGCTGGGACCCAATGAACCATGTATTCCGCTGTTCTTCTTAACAAGGCTATTGTGGAAAAGTTAGAACGGTTTGAACTTCCCTTGCTACACGGTATTTAACAGGGGAAAGGGTGTGACATAAAGTCCAATGACAATCAATAAAAGTTTTTCTATCTAGTTTTTTCCACTACTGATTTCACTGATCTTTGAATCAACCTGTCTTCCATCTCCTCCCACCAAACATCATTCTCCAAACAGAACTACTTTTATAAGCATAATTTTCTGTCTAATGAAAAGTTACTCTTTTTTTTGTGGGGAAAGATAGCAAATCCATATTAATAAAATGGTAAGAGAAGTGCTTATTTTTTGTGTTTGCTTTTTGCCTTCCTGAGCTACTTTTTGTTGTATGCTGCAAAATACATTTTATAAGCTGATTTCTGTCTTCAAGCATCAAAACCAACTAAGATAACCTTCATATTGAAAAAGATGACAATATAAATAATTCTTACATGGCAATATCAGAAAACAGTATGAATTGGAATGAGGCTTTTTATTCTTTTCAGTTCTGAAAATATGAGGATAATAATTTTCTTGCTTTGGATGAAATCTCCTTATTGAAGTCGAAGGAAGTTTTGCCATGATTTCAAGAGGGTAGGAATGTCACCCCTAATCTTGGCAGCAAGCAAAACAGAAAGCAGCTTCCTGTTAACAACTTATGACTTGTTGACAGAATTTGGAATACACTAAATGTAGTGAATCTGATATATTTTTCTTGGAAAAGGAAACAGTTTTAGCTCATTTTAAAAGACTCTGCATCTAGAAATATCTTCTTCAGCAGTTACCATGTACCCGTGTTTAATACATTTAGAATACATGTGTTCAAATGTCTTAGAAATAGAGCTTTCTATTGTGCTTCAGCAAACATTTGGTTTGTGTTATAACACTATAGAAATGATAGATCCCTGCAGAAAAAATAAACTTTAGAGTCAGAGCACCAGAAATGTGATTTCAAGCAAGACTTACGCATACCATTGAGAATAACTTCTCAATACATGAGGGAAAAAAAAAAAAAGAAAGAAAAGTGTATGCAATTCACAGACACTGAATCTGAAATTCAAACTACATTGGACAATGTGCAAGGTTATCACACATAATAGTGCTCTAGCCATCCTGCTGTAACAATTAATTTAAAATACTGCCACTGCAATTCCATAATGGAGGCAAAAATATGAAAAAAATTCAGTTCCTAAATGATAGAGATGCTCAATGCATTTGTGATTTAATGTTTACAAGCAAAGTGAAAAAGACTCACAAAACAACATTCAGGGGCCTGGAGAAAAATAGTACGATGTTACAGGTCATTGTGCATGTAACACTTGCAGCAGCATGTTGGTTGTTTTTTTTTTTGCAGACACTGTGAAAAAGAAAAGCTCCTGGGGCAATTCTCAAGGTGCATAATGGCAGGGTGATGTATATTTTTACAGAGAGTTCCTCCCAGGCTGGCAGGGCAGTGTAGGAAAAGGATGTTATTGGTGTGAAAGGTTTACAGATGTGCGGTGACAGCTGGTGACAGTTGTCAGAGATGGCAGCAGGGCTGCAGTCTGCATGGAGGAGAATTACGTTGTGCTTGATGATGGAGCTGGTGGGAAGACGGGATGAGAGAGGAAGCCTACTTGAAGTTGTGGACATGAAGAAAAGACCAGGAAATGGGGTCTGTCAAAAGCAAGGAGAAACATCTTGTTGTGAAAGGATGAAAACTGGACCATTAATTTTGGCTCCATGGAATTATGAAGAAGGTCATAGCTTTGAAGTTTTATGTATTAAGATTTACACAGAGCCTTGATACAAAAAGCCGACATGGAGAAAGTCCCAGTCTGAAGGTGGTTCAAGGCCTAAGCAGCAGATGGGCCATCATTGCAGATGGGCAGCACTGATGTTAGCCACAGTGACTGGGAGAAGCAGCAGCAAAGAGAGCTTAGAAGACGGATTAAAGCTCTGGTGAGACATACTGAGCTTGAGCCGATGTCGAGACATTCAGAGGGAAGAAGGCTGAGCTTTTGCCTTGGACAGAAGGGAGCATAAGGGTGGATTTGAGTCATCAGCATGAGAAGTTTTCCTTGTGTTTACAGACCAGCTTCCCCAGAGAGGAGATGCCCTCTCCAGAGGGAGGAGGGAAGATGATCAAGGAGCCCACAGAAAGCTGGAGAAAAACAAAAGCATGTTATTCTGCTGTTCCAGCATGTGATTTGTTGACAATAAAAGCTTTTTGTAACTGATTTTTAATCCTACTATCAAAACTTTTGAAGACACAGATTCTAATGCAGTGTGGAGCTGGTACAGAAGCCCTACATGGTTTATGAGTAAATAGTCACTTCTGGAGATTAATTTGAAGTTTCTTAAGTTACAACAATGCTACTAAGAATGAATGCCTGCTATGTATTTTGTTATTCCCTGCTCCTGGAGGAGTGTGCTGGAATTTCAGAGGAACAGAAACTTTAAAGAGCTGATGCATATTAGAACAACTTCAGTATTTTTCTGGAAAATAAATAATTTTCAGGAAATTTTTGCAAGCTTTTCTTTTTTTGAATTTACTTTTTAATCTATAGGGTTTCAAATTTTGTGTGAAAATGAGAAGGAGAAATTCAAAAATATCATAAAAATAACCTCCTTTTCTGAACATTGTTATTAGATGCTCTCCCTTTGCCTTTAGTCTAGGCAGAGGAGGCATCCTTTTCACTGTCTGGAACAGGTTCCTAAGCATGTCCAGGAAACATGGAGCAAGTCAGAGAAATTTCAGGAATAAGTAGGGCGCATTGGGTGGCAGAAAATTCCTCAAAAAAAAACCTCACAAAAAACCTCACAAACTTTCCTTTAATTCATTGAATCTAATTAATTTTACTAGTTTTTATCTCTTGGTGTGAGTCCCATTCTAAACACAACACATGCCTGAGAGTCATCAGAAGGCACAGAACAAGGTAGAACAAGGCCTCTGCCACATAACTTTACGGATGAACTATTAAATTATCCGGTCAGAAGGACCCTTCATGCATCTTGGGGAAAAATTTTAAATCAGCATTTGTGCTAAATAACAGTAATATGTCTTATTTCCCCTTACCCCTTTCTTCTCATATGCAGTGGTATTCTGAAATCAATATCCAGCAGCCATTTCTGACATCTAGCTTCTGTAGATTCCACAGGCTACTGCTGCAGGTTATTTGATCCATTACAAAAATTATTTAATTATCTATGGTTAAATATTCTAGAGGAAATAGAAGTACTTGGGAAAGAAAGGAGAAAAAAACTAGAATTAAAGACTGTGAGACCACATCTTCTTCTGCAAGAAGGGTCTTGCCTGCCTGGTGGACTTTCTTTGATGTCTAATTATGTTAAATGTTAGTGTTGTAGTAGTCAGGTTTTGATCTCTAATTATGTCAGATGTTATGTTGTTGATGTTAGTGCTGTAAATAACCCCTCTCTGAATTCACTAATTAAATCTCTTAATGTTATTCATTCCCTCCTACCAAAACTTACTTCAGTAATTAAAAATATGATGGTAATTTATTCTGACCGTATGACCATTTTGTTCAGATATTTATTTAAATAATTGTATTTCATTACAACCTCACAAAAAATTATCCTCTTCATTTAATTAGAGATGTCTGTGAAAAGACAAGAGGTATTTGGAGTTAAGCTGTGTTTGTTCACTTTATGCATGCCCTTACTCTTGCAAACTTCAGAGTATTTACAAAGGGGTAAAGGGTGTTACTTGTTACCACACAAAGTAAAACTTGCAAAATATCTGAATTTGCTTCATGATAAGCACATTATCTAAATCTTGTAAGCACTAAAGAGATCAGAGAAAGAAATGTACCTTTCTCTTGTGTAATGCTACCTGGATTTTCTTTTTGTCTTGTAGGAGTCTGGCGTGTTGCTGTAAAACAGCCTTAATCACCTGTGCACTCACTGCCTTCACCAGCATCACTGCTGCTCTCAGTATTATACAAGACACTACTGCAGGGACATGGAAATGGACATATTTCTGCACAGGATTTCTTTTTCATCAGAGCTAACTAAAGGTTTCTGCCTTCATAAGGTCTTTGTTCATGCTGGCAGGTCAAGATTCAAGCTGGCAGGTTTCAGCCAAAGACACATCAGGGCATCAGGTATAATGTATTCAGGGAATAACAGACTTGCTCCAAGGCTCATCTCTTTGGAAAAAATGCAGTAAATTTTGTAACTCTGCCCCTATACCTACCAAAGAAACTGGACTGGCCTTCTAGCTTCAGGATAATAGACCTAATAGACTCATTTCCTGGAGGGTGCTGGAAATAAATCAAGCCAGACCCCCTTGTTCCAGGGAGTGGAAAAGTTGGGAATCAGTCTTCTCCAAGGGAACCAAACAGAACTAGTCCCTTGGTCCCAAACACAGAAGAGCTCTTCCGTTTCTTCTTGTGGAAGAGCACAGAGCTGAAACCATGGCTGACTGAGTTAAATTAACTCTTCTTTCTTCCCTGGAGGCTGCCTGATGTGCAAGAAAGACACTGTGGAACAGGCAGTTTGCCTGCTAAGCCATCCTCTTCCTTCAGCCCACCACATCCGGGAGAGTTTGAGCTCCCCTTATTTCCTCCTGCTAACTTCTCCTTTCTGGGAGTATTTGCTCACCAGCAGGGAGAGGGACTTGGTGATCACAGACAGTGCTACACCTGAACCTGAGACTTCAGAGCTCACGTAAAAAGAGATGCGTCCATATCTTCCCCACTGCCATCCAACCACTCCAATCCCCTTCATAATCTGTCCCTGAATGGTCAAGATCAGGCTGGAAGGACAGTGTGGCAATGATGAAGAGGGTCTTCTTCCCCTCGTTCCCTGAGAGTCTACCTTGGAAACCACCCAACCAGCGCATGGCTCTCATGACTGCACTAGTCCAACTGGTGGGCTCATGCCTACAGGCAGGTCTCCTGTGGTACCTCAGGGTTCTGTCATTCCATCAGGCTCTTGCCTTTCCTTACATACATCTGAAGGACATCTTCACCACCTGTGAGCAGACATCTCATGATAACTTATGCTGTGGTAAACTACTTGAAGATCCTTCTCCAGTGACTCAGCGAGAACCCCACCTGGTCTAGGAAAACAGAACTCTGGAATGGCACCACTGGAGGATCATCAGCAGGTCTGTGATCCAGCTTGAACCTACAAAGCAGGAGATGAGTTACTAGCAGGAGTGAACACAGAAGCAGTTTCCAGCCCATATACCTAAACCCTTCTGCCAACATCCAAGTTAACTTTGCAGTGGAGACAACTTGCATTGTTTCACTACTAATCTTGTAGAATTTCATACTTTCCAACACACATGCTCTGAAAGTCCATTTACCAGTACATGGTAAAAAATTACTAGTCCCATGAACTCAGGTCTGCTTCTCCCTTTCCCCTGCCTTTGCATACCTGCACACTCAGCATTTACCTCATATACAGCTTGAAGATCTTTCTCTAGATTTGCTTTGCTTGCTTATCATAGTCTGAAGAGTAGTACTATGCAAAGTTAAAATCTGTTGAGCACAAGGGCATTTGACCCTGACCACAACCTGCTGTTCCTTTAACAAACAAGACATTCCACTTGTGACTAAATTTGAAAGCAAACCCAGGAATTAATCTGCTTGTTTTACATAGGGATATAAATAAGAACCAGCCCAGCCATTGCCCAAGAGATAAGCCAAAACTTTGAGGTTCAATAAAAGTTCAGTCACTTCCGTAGTTTCTTAGGCAGGATTTGTTGGGTCTTTATTTAGGGAACAGGGTATTAATTTATGGAAAAGGTCTTTATTTAGGGTTTTTAGGAAGCACAATGTCCCCCTGAAGCTTGGAGTGCGTGCCTCCTTTCTGTCTGAGGAACAGTTTCCACTGGCTGTGAATGATATTAAAAGAAAACAGCATATCCAAATCCATTCTTGCCTAGCACAGACAGTATTTTTGTGGGATTTCTAGTTCAGGTTGCATTAGCAACAAATAAAGTAGTTATAAAGGCATCTGCATATTCTGCACTATGTGTATCTATCCCATGGTTTGTGAGAAGAAGATAATGCAGTAAAAAAGTCTCAGCATTTGAATCAGGCCAGTGTAATACAGCTTATCTTTTAAAAAAGATACCAACAAAAAAAAAAAAAGGTACCAAATTTTCAAGTAAGTGGCAACTTGCTTGATTGGTTTTGTTAAAATGGTAAGGATCTTATATAAGATGGTATATTACATCCTTGAATAAACTAAGGAAAATACATCTTCTAGATGTTCATATATTTCTTTGTTAGTTTTGGGTCATATAATTTAGAAAAGCATAAAATAGTTTCAATGCTCTATCTAGGTAAAACTGTTGTAATAAAACTACATATAGCAGGAGAACTATTAAAATAACTTTTTAGCATGAAAACTGTGGCAGAAAAATAAATGGAAGGAAAATTTTGGCTCAGCTTAATACTGTGAAGTTAACAAAATCAGTGATAAAGCTATGAGATCATGGAAAGTGATTATACCCATACAATTTTTGAGGAGGTATGGGGTGCAGAGAGTTCATTTTTCAGTGTTTGTAGATTGAAGATTACATATTAACCACTAACCTACCTGATAACTGTATGGACAGAGTCCACTTTTCTATGTAATATAGCCTCACTTGTCCCATGCATAATGTTTTATGAGAGCTCTAAAATTTATGCTCACAGTGGGTTTTTTTCCAAATTATTTTCCCTGTAGGTCAATAGGGCCTTTCCTAAAGGATTCAGCAAAATATCTGAGGATTTTCATATAGATAAAATGAAACATTTTGTGAAAACTGCTTTAAAGAGAAGTTTTACTTCAGAATAGCAAAGTGATCGAGTATTCCATTAGTGTTGCAAAATGAGCTTGGAGGAGCATTGCTTTCTGCCTAAGAGCTGCACATTGCAGCCTATCACTGCTCCATAAAGCCAAAATACTTCAAGATATTTAAGTACCTAACAAGTATGATTTCAAAGAGACGAGTTACATGAGCATTCTCTATGTAAAATCAAGAGCAGTAGCGAAGTCAAGTGAATTTCATGATGTTTCTGGCACTTCTTTTTTGAGAGGTACTTCCTCAGAGTAGCAGAGAGATTGTTAATTTCTCTGGAGTTGCTAGTTAGTATTCTATTTTATTAGCAGAAGAAGGCAAGCGCATTTTCACAGCAATTCTTACAATGTTAAGAATTTTTTGTAAAGAAGGAAGCTTTCATGCGACATTTTAAAGCTATGTTTCGTGGTAGTATCAGGAATGCCCAATGAAAGTCAGAAGATGCATTTATTCTGTTATAACAGGAAAAAATATAAGTATGCAATAGTATGATTTTCTTTCAAGTTAAAATACTTAGTGTCTCATGCTACAAGTGAATGAAAATCGTGTAGCCATTATGATGTTATTTCTCAAATGCAACATAGCAGTATCAATATTGAATTCTATTGCCCTGTAAATCCATTGTGATAGGGTTTTTTGCAACCTTATGTAAATCAAGTAAACACATTCTCTTCATTAACAAGTGTTTAATTTTATTTTTGCATTTGTAGCATTAACAAAACATTCATTTTTCAACTTCATTTTTTTATGTGTCTTTGTCCACAGATATGCTATGAAAGTGTTTCAAACACCATGATGTTGAGATTTGGCATATTTTGATGTTGGCATATTTTATTAACCATACATTCCAAATTTATATGTGCCAACTCTTTCAAATCTATCTAATAACTAATACCATGATATTTCAGCAGTATTTTCAAAACGAATCAGCTGACTGATTGCTCCCCCCAAATTTCTGGTTTCCCAAGAAATTTCAAATTGTCATCTTTTCTACAGTGAAAAAAAAATATCAAAATGTAAAAATATTTGCCTTAAAAAAAAAGTTTTATTTCGCAACTAGCAAAAGTAATTTTCTTTTAGAGTCATTTTAAAAATGAATTTCTTTTCTGTAAGACGTGAGGAATGCGTTATGTTTTCACTCAACTGAAGCAACAGTTGCCTTTTTGAAGAACTTCAAAACCAAAACCTTTAGAAGGTTTTAATTAATGTCAGAGAAATCGTATCTTTTTGATTTCCTGAAACTCACTTTAAAAGGCAGATACTATCTTCTTATTTAATTTTTGCCTCTTTTGAGGAGGTTCCTAAAGATCAGAAAGTTTAGAGGTCAACAAAATTATCTGACCCTTAGCAAGTGAACCCCTAATTATTCCAAACGACTAAGGCACCAGGGATCTGGGATCTTCATTATTCTTTGTAACACAGTGTTTCCACTGAGCTCTGAGAGATTCCTTTCCTCAGTCAGCTCTTTGCCTGCCTGTCAATTCTAAACTTTACATCCCAGTTTTACAGATAACACAAAATCTGTCAAATGAAATATAAACTTGATATTTGTTATCATATTGTTTTACCACAAATGTCACAGTGCATGTTAAACAATTATAAAACAGCACAAGAAACTGTTATAGTCCCCTGCCAAAAATGAGGCCTCCTAAAGCCCTCAGACACTGGTAATGTCTTTTCAAAACCTTCAGGATCCAAAACCAGCTCAAGCTAATGAGATGTTTTCCACTGACTTAAACATGTAATTCATCATAGTATAATACATGTTGCATGTTACAAAGCAATGGGTGCATTTTACTTTCAGACTTTTTATGGAGTTGTGGGTTTGTTTTTTTTTTTTTGTTTAAATAAGCAGTTTAATGGCTAGTTCCAAAGTCCACAGGTTTCAGAAGGCTGAATCAAGCTATAAGTTCTGTTCTGTGCATATTAAATATTCTATCAAGGTAAAAATTAAGCTCAGAAATCCTCCCATCACTTACCCAGCTGACTAGTTTCTTCCTCATCTGCCCCTGCCCCTCTATTGAATGTAGGATGAGTGGTGCTCATGGTTGCAAAGATCTTTGTACTGAAATGTGTTGTTTATAGGTTAGATTTAGGGACTGTGATCTGTGCTCCTACACTGTAATGAATAATGTTACAATAATGCAAAAGTTTTCAGGCTCTGTCCAGGAGCTCTGCTTGAGTTAAATATGACATTATTCTACTTCTGTAGTGCTGTACACCTCAGTGAAATGGCTTAGCCTTAGTATAAAGGAACAGCTAGGGTTTTGTCTTTCACCCATTTTTATTGCAGGTTCCTGTCTTTTAACTTCAATTTGTATGGCTGTGCTGTCTGCTGTGTGCTGGTGTCCCCACAGGACCCTTTGTCTCCTACCTTTGAAAACATTCAAAACAAACAAGACCCTTTCTCTTCCCATAGACAGTATACGTAATATTAATGGTTATCTACCTCTGATAAGCAGAACAGTATCATTTTACATGACTTGAAAGGGTCATCCATATCGTCAAGCACAATTAACTTGTCTTACTCTCACAAAATGGGCTGGGGGAGGTAACTAAGAGGCCATACTTCTTAACATACCTCAGAAAACAGTTCCAAGACAAGGGGATGGCCAGAAGATACAAAAAGCTTCAAAACAGCAAGCACAACAGGCTTTTTATTGAGATCACAAGAAGCTGTACTGCACTTTCTTGATGCGATGCCTTCTGCAGTGCCTCTGTATTAATTCAATGGAGATGATCAATGACATACAAGTGTGAACAAGTCTAGCTGCCAGATTTAACTTGCTATTTAGACCACTTTTAAAGAAAGCAAACTCTCTAAGTATTTTCTGGAAAACAGGGTGAAAGTTGTTTTGAGGATATATTCAGTCTATAATCAAATGTGTGCTGGAATCCCACAAAACTTGCACTGTTTCTTTCTATTTTTTTTTTTTTTTTTTTTTTTTCCAGCCTACCTAGATCAGAAGAGCAACCAAAGAGTGAATGGTAACTCCAATTCTCTGAAGGAGGCCTTCTCATTTTATGTACTAGGCCTTCCTCAGTTCTCAAAACTAATAAGTTTAACAAGGATCATGCTTTGAGGAGAAAATCTCCAGGTAACAGACCGTGTAGAGAAGGATGTTTGTAATTTAGCATGTTAGCATGTTAGATGTTTGAGTCAGCACTGAGTCGGTGTCCCAGCTGATGTTTAGGGTAGTGTTACACTGTTGAAGATGCTGTGATTCAGATGAAATTATGTTGACCACTTGAGCTGTGGAGAATTGCATAGCACTTGTGACAATAACACAGCTATTAAATGTGTGACGTGACCAAATGCCATATCAAAGTATTGCTCTAGCCACATACATTATTTCTGCAATTAAATGGAATATATATATTTCACTTCCTGTCTTCAATAACTCGGTACTATCCCTCACAACAAGGTGCTTAGTTTCAACAGAAGAATGACTGTCAATGATACACCACTGTACCTTTTAGCATTTTTTCCTAAAATGCTTTAGGATCCTGGATTAATCCTTAATTTTAGGTATTAATAACATGGCAAGTTTGAATATGCTGTTATCTTTTTATGACTAATGTAATAATCTTTTATAATGCCAATTATTTTGTGTCTTTTCCCAGTTTAATACAGATATATATGGAGAGATGACCAGAAAGAAGTTGATCTTTCTTACTCAGATAAAATTTGAAATAGAAAAATAATTGAGAAATGCCTTTTTCTCCATATTCCTAAAAAAAAAAAAAAAAAGTATAAAATTTCTAGACTTATTCATTAGAAGAAAAGTGGTTTGAAAAGGAAGAGAAAGTTCACCCACATAATTTAATTTCTGTCCCTTTTCAATTATTTCCTTATGATGGAATTGCTTCTCCGTGTATTTTCCCCTTGATAAGAGAAGTTGGAAATGCTTCAGATTTCCACTTTGATTTCTTTCACAATGATTAAAGATAAACTGGCATATTTTGGTGAAGAAATTGAAATGTCCTTTCTTCCTGCTGTCCTGTGGTGTCAAATTTTTGCCAGCTCAATGCTGAGTGAATGCAGCCTGCTTGAATAATGGGGAAGTTCACAGGGGCTTAAAATAGGAAGCTGTGGAAAGGGAATATTGTCCATAAGCAGAGAGGAGTTGCAGTGAGGGGTATCTCAGAGTCCTGCTGAAGATGGACCAGCTCTGTCGGTGCTTGCAGCCAACGGCTGCTGTAACATGAAGCTCATGAAAGGTCAGCGGCTGCACTCTGTAGTCTGCTCTCTGCCTATCTGTGCCATCTCTTGAAATAACAGCGACTTCCAGGACTCCTCCACCTTCTTCCCTCTCTGGCCCCAGTATCCCCTCCCTCCCTGGTCCTTCTCTGGCACACATCCTTCAGCGACACTCTCTCTTCTTCCTTGAGCTTTTCCTGTTGTCATCACAAAGACCTCTATGTCCTTTATTGTATTGTGTTCTCTTCTTGCCTGGCTCAAAGGCTATCTCTGGCTCCGGAGATAAAAGTCACCACTAAGAGAAGGATGGAGATTCAATTTAGAAAAAAAAAAACCCAAAAACCCAAAAAACAACAACACAGAAAAAGTTAAAGGAAAGGAACACACCAGTGCCCTGTTTGGGGGACAAGCCCACTGCTTCTGTATCCTAGGTAAATTCAAAATTTGCCTTTAATTATCTGCTTTCTCATTATCGTACCCAAACTTTGTGAATTTCCTGAACAATCTATTTATGACCTGTTTCCTTGAAACTTGGAAGCAGTTCATTTGAGAGAAGCTTCCATATTACTCTGCCAAGAGAATTACCAAAATAGACCTGCCGCATTGTTATTTTTGAGGATTCATTTGTTTGTTTATTTTAGAGGAATTTTTGTGTTTGAAGCCATTTTCTCTTGGTGACAGTGAAAGCTGAAGGAGGTGTTTTAAGTAATAAAAAGTAGATGTTTCTATTTGCACCACAAATTTCAGAAGATATTATTATACCTGCATAGCTGATAGAATGAGAGTTTGCATTGCTGCTGTAACATGCTATTATGGGGTATATCAGGTATTAAACAATTATGCACTGTACTAAGAAATTTCACTAGACTGGAACTTGAACTTAGGGAAGAAAAGTAATCTGGTATGTGCTCAAGCAGGACATAAAGTCCTACTTAAATTCCCTTCTGAAATGAGGAAACTGGCCTGCCAGCAAGAGCTGTACCTGGGGTTGCAGGGCACGCATGGTTCCTTTTCCCAGGGTTTTTCTTACAGATGTGCCAGCAATGGGGATTTTGCTGCTGAGAGTTTTTGCCACTAGTGAGGCCTCCTTGACACCTACTCAAGCGAGGCACCAGCCTGGTAACTGGCAGGTGTGGGGGGGCACAAGCTTTGCTGATCACAGCCACCAGTCCCATGTCCTGTGCAAATGAAACAAATGTCTGCAGAGAGACGCATGTGTTGGGGCAAGAACCTGAGTTCCTTGTCTTGACTGTGCTTTTAGGATTGAGAGTGCTATGTGCACTGTCAGACCACCACACTGATATTACTGAGGTGTAATAACCTCTTCTCTCCCTTGCCTTGCTAAATCCTTTTGCTGCAATATAGTGTAAACACAGGGAAAAATCTGCAGCACCCAAATCATGTGCTTACCCAAAGAGTATTGCACATTTGGAAAAAGAAAGCAAACAAAGAAACCAGATGAAGTTTACTAACATAATAGAAATATGATGAGCAACACACAGAAATTTACAGACTTTGTCATTAACTGTTCCCAGTGCCTGCTGAAATATTTGACCAGGATCTCAAAGGGAAGTCAGTTATGATTAGTTAAATAAAGAAGGCAGTAGGACCTATTTATAAGGAAGGTGTTTGTAGTAACATAGATGGAAAATGTTTCTAGGACTGACAGATTATTTCTAAAAACTTCCATGCAATGTGCCACAATGCTGCCAATGGATCCAAAAAGACATGTAAGCTTGAACAGGCTACTGTAAACTCTCAAAAACCTATGCTGAAGCTACATTACAATTTAGAAGCATCCTTATATCCACTCTACTGAAGACACCAAACCTTTTTTCCTCAACCCTGAGTACCTGCAGTCTGCTTTAGGACTAAGCATTTAAGGAGTGCTCTGAACACATATTAAGCACCTTCGTAAAAAATGCTGTACATATACAAGTTGCCTTCTCAAACAGCCTGGTACCTATTAATCAGAAGCTCATTTGCATTGCTTGTTCTTTAATTTACTTTTGAAGCTCCTAACACCCAAGGCAAATCTCAGCTCAAAACTTAGAGAGGTGATATGTTCTTCCTCACTTGTGAAAGGAAGTCCCACTGGGGGACCTCTGAAATGAAATTGCCACTATTTCACTAGGAGAACATGTATTCCTTACTCTTAACAAATGCACAGACATGTGACTATGCTGTAGTCAAATACTATTAGACAAACATACCTCTTGTAAATCTGGAGCAGTTATATGTCATTTACAAGATCATCTTCTTGAAAGTAATATTTTAGATCCAGAACAACCTACTTTTTCAATAGTAATTTGTCAAAATTATGGATTATTTCATGATTCCAGTGAATATGTGTGCTTATAGGAATATGCATGCATTTCTGTCTCCTAGACCCTTGTTTAGCATTAAAATCTCCACTGACAGAAGTAGTAGGATTTCAGGTAAATGAATTAAACTGATATCTCACTTGAGGAAGTCCTAATTTTTAATCTCTTTCACCTTTCTTTTACACTACTACTACCAGAATAGCTCATTTATTGGACAGGTCAAATTATGAGTAAAGAGTGATTGATTTGAAATAAAGCCATGATAGAAATAGTGTGATTGGATGGTGCAAAGTAATTAGACATTGTTGAAGTCATAGTGAATAATTTTCTTGGCTTTAATAGATTGATTTGGACTGTAATCTAGAAATATTGTTGAAGTCCTGCTCATCCTAAATGACAACACAGCCACTTTTCTGTCGTCTCTGGCCACTGAAGAGTTTCCATCGAATCACAGTATATGATGAACTGGCTTTGCTTATTTACATCCTATGGGGTCTGAGAAATATCATAAATTCCACCAACTTTCCTTGCAAGGGCCTGGCACATTGAGGCCCCTTTCTTGGACCTTGCCTGCCCTACAGTAATCACGTATATTTAGAACAGAACTGAGAAAACATTTTTCAGCCATTGAAACAGTGGATTCTGAAATAACCTTCCTATCAGAATTGTGGAAGAAATAACCAAAAATTACTTCTAAGATAAATTTATGACTAGGGTTGTATGGCAAGATACAATGAACCCAGCATGCAGATTAATGTTTGAGACATCAGTCTTTGTCTGTTTCATATTTGGCCCTGCTGATCAGTAATGAAAGTACATGTGATCTCTGTTGTTCATGAGATGAGTTGTGTCACATTAACATAAGGCTTCATGTTTCTGCTGACCACCTGCAGAGACCAAAGACTTTTTCTCTCTTCTTTGATATTAAACTTGCCTCCCAGTCTGTTTTTAAAATAATTTCATCTTGTTCCTTCTGCAGCAATAAAAGTAATCTACAGCAAGACCAAGGATATCATGCAGATGTGCCGGGGCTCCAACCTGCTATCTTAGGTGCATAAAGTATTCACCAGATTTGGGATCAGAAACATGTTTTCCCTCATGCCAAACTGGTGAGGCCCACGGCTGTCTGGGAGGCAGTGGGGGCTTCTTTACAGAGGAGCAAATAAATAATTTCCTGTGACCCTGTGAGCAAGCCAAACAGCAAACATAAACAGGACGTTGTCAGTGATCATGATTTCTTTTGCTCCCTTCTTGTGGCACTACATAGTCCCGCAAGAATCTTCACAAATCTTTTTCTTTGGCATGCTGGGAAATATATGGGTTGTGGCAGATGGAGACATATGGACTACATGTGCTCAGCATCCTTTTAGGCCTATTCTTCGTATCCCAGTCTGTGGGATAGTTTTAGGTTCCACATAGCAATGTGTATATTAAAAAAACAAATGGAAGCCAAAAAAAGTCCAGAACTATGTACCAAAACCAAACAATTCACTGCATGCCTCTCTTCTTGGGAAGAAGATGAGAAAACACACAGCATTTGATAGACACTAACTGTGCTACTTACTGTACTACTGACAATTACTTGCAAACTTCTGATGACTGAGCTGTAAGACCAAAGCATAGACTAGACTAAAGTAAGCCAAAGTGATATGGGCAAGTAGAGATTTCATTGTATAACACCATAAATGCTCCTAGCACAGTAAACATAAATTTCTTTCAGTTATACAGATAAGGGAACTCAAAGGTAAAAGTCATGGTTAATATTCACAATGTGTGTATCTAAAATGTGTGATTTATTGAACATTTATACTATGAACAAGTGTACTTAAAGACACTTAGTGTAAAGTGCTACTGTCTGCTAAAGATCACTTAATGTTTGTAGAGTCCTGAGTGTTTTGCAAGTCAATTAAACACTGATGGAACAGAGATAAACACTTCCTATTGAGAAATGTCACATCAGCCTTTCTGCTTCATTTCATTGTGTCATTTAATGTACTGAAAGGCATTCAAGTGACACAGCAGTAGTTATAATATTGTGGCACAGGCTATATAACATGCTGAGCCACGTGCAGATTGGTAAACAGTATTATAGTCATACAAACTGGCACAGAGAGCAGAGAGAAGCTGTCATGTATTTACTTTTAGGGCACAGTAACATGCAACCAGAGTCTTGATAAATGGGTTTTCTCTCATGCATTACTTTCTAAGCAGCAGCATACGGGCATATGCAATTTAACACCCAGTTGCTATCCTGTCCTTGAAAATTAAGAAGTCTGGCAACAGCATTATCAGGATCCTTTTAGGATTAGGTTTCCTCTTGCTTTCTGCAAATGGGAATGTTAGCAAACACTGTCACTGTGCTTTACATGATACATCACTCACATTGTTCAGGATAATAGATAAAGCACGGGAGTTTCAGGAGTGCTTAAAGAGTTGCACTTCAATTAATGCTTGCAATTTTTCAAACAGCTGAAATATCTACCTATTATCAATTGTCTTTGTGAAATGCTCAAGAAGCCTTGTTTTCTTAATAGCTATGTATTTACAATGAAGGTGAAAAGCATGCCTGGTAAGCAGAGAAACTGTATGTCCCTATTTTAATATGAGGCCTTGTGAATTTATTTTCAAAATACTTGAAAGCTTCCAGATTTTTATTTCATCGTTGGGATGCTCTGCTATTGTTGCTAGCATTTTACTTGATAATAGCAAAATCTATGCTTAAAGATGACTTAGAATTCATTGCTACATTGAGTTCTTTGTTTCATTCAAGTATAAATACGGAAGAAGTATACAGTAACATTTAGAAGTACTTTGTGAGATAAACACACGAAAAGGATACTATAGCTCAATGCATTTGATTTTGTCTTGTACTTCAAGTAGATGGAGGTGTCATATGATTCATACTTTATGATAAATTAATGCAGCACCCTGAAATAGAAATAACTAAGTCTCCACTTCTCAGAAATGTGCATGCATTACCACTGAATCAGAACTTGGCAATGATATCACTGGCATACATGAAAGAAGTGCCCTTTTGTCTTCCATGGAGATATTTTTGGAACTGTGTTTTGAAAATACCGTAGAGCTTGTAGCTGCAGCAAACTAAAGAGTGCTAGGTTTTGCTAGATTTTTGGTTTCATTCATGATAGAGCCATGAATGAAACCTGCTGCATTTCCTAATCAAAGCAGTGACACAATCTTTCTTCTGTTCCCATTGCCAGCTAATGGTGCAAAGCCTCCTTCCTACTGTGACTAAACCACACTTCCTGCATAGGTGCATCAGATAGAAGAGAGACATGGGTCCCTCTTTTCCATCCACGCCTTTACTCACAGACAGCACCTCAATTAGACCTTGATTATTTTTTATACATTTATGGCTTTTTTTTTGTGCTGCTTTTAAAATGGAAAAATAGAAATTAAACTGCAGTCAGGGAAATATGGTTGAAAAGAACTGGAAAATTCAGATCAGTTTATGGCTTTCAGAAAGCAACAAGACATGAAAAGATAAAACGACAAATATGTATAGAAAACCAAAGGCAGGGGTTTGTGTGTATTTCTTGTCACCCTACTGTAAACAAGCGAAAGTCATTAAGGTTACAAGTCATGACAGTTCTTCTTGATGATAAAATTGCTTTGTCAACAAAAGGGCTGAGTATATAAATGTATCATATATCATCTCCTGCTTTTTCTGTCTATATATTATATGCTTGTTTGTCTAAGTATAATAAACCCCTAAAATTTACAGCTTCTTCCAGGATTTTTATGTAAAGTTAACTGAAAACAGATTTTACTTGGAAAAAGAAAACAAAACCCACTATAGTGTTTGCAACCAAAATGCTGCTGCTTTGGAGTCAAATCTCTGAACAGAGAAGGAAGGTTCTCCATGAACTGCTGCTGCTGGAACTCTGCTGTGGAGCCTATACCCAAGGCTCTTTGGCAGACGTGAATATCCCCATCTCCCCTGCTGCTTGTCTTCCTCAGGAGCACAGCATCAGGTGTTTTCTTATTTACTCTTTGGCTTGACCTGTCATAGTTCACCCTGACTCATCTGCAGCAGGAAGGGTGGAGGTTTATCTGTCCCAGAAGAACCGATCTGCTGGTTACAGGGTTCTTCTGGGATGTGGGAATTCTGGAATCAAGCCCTCTGAGGCTGAGGATACAAGCCAGATTTCCTGCTTCCTGGATGACGGGACTGTGGCATCAAGGCACAAGGTAAGCATGGGTACTTTCTTCATCCAGTCTTAGGAATTATGGGTATAACATTGCTTCCTTGAGCACATTGAGGCTCTGACGTACACTACCACAAGGGTGCCAAATTCAAACAAGAGAAAAATATTCCTGACTCCCCTGGGTTTTTTCAGTGCTTATTATAGTCTGATTTGGAAGTCCTGTCATACTGAGTAGAGCATTCTTACTCATTCTTGGATGCTCAGCTCTCACGGGTACCTCACCCAGCATTGTGAAGTCCCCGTCCACAGCTAGGTGCTTCAGCCTGTGTGCAGGTTGTTGCAAGGCTGAAATTCCTTCTGGCACCTTGGCCTTAACACTGGTCTCCCAGAATAATAAACACTTAGTATTGGTGTGAGTCAGGTGCTTCGGTACATTTTTGTTCTGTCATGGACAATACATGGACACAAAAGTGCTGAAGGTCACCAGGAGGTCACCTAGGAAGGCATTTGGCTAGGATGAATCCAGGTGTGGATCAACATAGCCACAGAGCTATCTGTGAGACTCTGATTTTAGTAACCAGGATCCAATCCAAAGCTTATAGGATTCAAACCAGAAACTGCTGTCTTCCATATGAAGGAGCTACTCCATTAGGTGCATAAGAAAAAATGAGCTCCTCTTTCCAGCACAGGCCAGGTATTATGAAGGAACAGTAAGCCAGTACACTGTTAAAACTTTATGACATGCTAACATGAATATTTTGAGAAATCAGCTGAAATTCTTTCAAAATGGCTCAGGGTGGAGACACTACACTACGCTAAACATGGAGATAAGATTACATATTAAGGGAAAACATATTAAGGGAAATTACCAGAGAGTTTAGATCAAAATATTAAGTAATGAAACATCTTAAAATAGGCAGCATCTCCCAAGAATTTCTCCAAGAGCCTGAATTTTTGTCTGAAGAAAACGGAAGTGTGAAATAAAACCAGAGCAAACTAGTGCACCTATAATATATTGCTGCAACAAACCAGCCCTTGGGCAGCATCTCTGCAGCTAGTGAGGCCAGATTCATTGACTTGCAGAGTGCATGACGCATGTGAACAACACATGGGATGAGCTGGTCTTTTATGCCGTAAATCCTGACCAGCTTAACAATCCAAATTATATATATGTAAATACAGTGGTAGTATCACAGCTTAAACTCTTATCTTTCCCAGTCTCTTGTGTGTGTTGCCTTGAGCGCTATTCTTGAGGCTAACGGAAGGCAGGAAGTTAGGTGCTGTTATTTTTTTCCATGTATATGTAAAGTTTAATAGACTAAACTAGCAGGGTCAACAATAGGCAAAAGTAAAACAGTTCTAAAAATGAACTAGACAAGAGGAAACAATTACAGGGCTGCTATTTGGAGGAAACAAGCATTGGGTGGTTCAGTTGCTAACACAATGAAAGAGACAACACATGATAGTGCTTCTAAACCCTTCCTAGTCTGTTTTTCCCAAACTGTTTGGTGTTGTTTACTTGCCTGGAATGATGCCACAGACATATCCTGATAAGTTAGGAGTGATCCTCAGCGATCACTGTGAGAAATAGAAGTGGGCAGAGAGGGCAGCAGTAAGCAAGGACTGCCTCTCCTCTGCCGCTTTGTTTTGAGGAGCAGAGCAGTGAGTACTTTCTTCTCCCTGGGTTGTCTGAGGCAACACTTTTGGTCAAAAAATAACTCCACTGCGTGCAAAACTGTTTGGTAGTACTCCTGCTGCCATACCCACAAATGATTAAAGCAATAGTAATTGGTGGTGGAGAAAAAAAGGACATGATCAGACACACTGACCAGGGTCTCATGGGACCTGTCCTGTTTTTTGTGCTGACACAGACCTAGGCTGCATCCTTGGGTGTCTCAGCTTCCCACCTGTGACTAGCACATTGCGTTCTTGCTCCTTGTCCTTTGAATGCTGATACATTTCAGCTGCATGGGGTTTGCGGCAGGCCATGTCTCACACTGGGTCTAGATACTGCACACGGAAAAGCAATACCAGGTTTCATGCTGCTATAGCAATAATAAAGACTCCTGAGTTCATCTTACTGCCAGTTAATGAACTTATCAGTCAAACTGTAGACCTGTACAATAATCATGGCTCATTTTTAATGTCAGACATTAGTCAGGCTCTCTGATTTCTAACTAAAGATAATGATCAAAAAAGAAAAAGGCATTTTCCTTTGTTGAAAGCACAGAGATGTCAGAAATGGAAAGCACCAAGAGCCCAAATATCCATTAATCAAGCAGGACAAAGAAAAGGAAGAATAATATTTTCTCTGCAGTGTCATTTTATTCTGCCCTCCCTAAAAGTTTCTACTAAGTGAAGGTAATTTAAAAACTTTAATTCAAAAGGGTAAATAAAACCCAATGTGTTTTCAGACCTGGGCTCTGAAGGGTTTGTGAAAGGCATCGTGTGTAGATCCTCTTGTCTGTCAGGTTTGTTTTAGCATGTGAGGTGAGAGTGGTGGCTTGTTTGAATCCTGAAAACAATGCAGACCACAAGCATGTCATCAGAAACTTACCACATAATTATTCTTCTTTTTTTCTGCAAACATTTTAATTGCAGCTGCAAGAGACTGAAAAAATCCTGTCTGATAAGCATGCTTTTCTGCTTTAAAAATACAATCGAAAGCATTCTGCTAGCAAGCCTGCACAAAAGCTCATTAAATAAAATGCTAGGGATTATCTCTGAAGGTAAGTCAATATAGAAGGCAGGTGCAGATAATGAAAGTAGGATATTATCCCATTAGCATTTGTTCTATTACTGCACCCACTTTGCTGTCATTTCTCATTAGTATCCTACCAGAAAGCTACAGACTAGCTGGTGACTATCACACTAAAAGGGTACCCTGCCACTCCTGCAGAGCAAAGGAGGGTGCTGGTGGCTCTGTGTCAGTCAGGGTAGTCATGTCGGGAGGAAAAGTGCACGCTATGGGTATGACTGCGGAGAGCAACAGAGTACCTGATCCGCCCTTCTCAGCAAAGCCAAACGCTGTCGGTGATGCAAGAGCTGTGCTCAGAGCCTGCCAAAAAAGTGTACACTCTTTCAATGTTTCATTACCTCACACCACCCATTCAGCTGCTAATGGCACTCCTTCTATTGAAAAGTGATCTAGCATGATGCACGTGTCCCACAGCACACACAACACCTCCAACTCCTTCTTTAATAGCTAGGAACTCAATGTACTCTCTAAATACAGGCTGGCAACGGGGGTGGCGCAGAGCTACACTGGCCCTGGGGCAGCTCAGGGAAGGGAGGCACGAGAGGTGAAGATCCTCTTGCAGCTCCTGGGCTGCAGGAAGGAACAGAGGGTGACCTGGTGGGGTCTGCAGCTATGTCCCTGTGCTCCTGCTGCACCAGGCTTCCCTAGGAGGAAAGTCAAAGGGGAATATGAGAGTAATGCAGCTCTGCCATCTTTTTTCTGTCCTCCAGCGTATTCCAGGAACAGGAAAAAGCCATTCCTCTGCTTTCCAAGCGATCCCTGCGGAATCCAGGTCATGGTGAACAGAGAACAAGGAGCCATTGTGAGCTCCTGTTCAGTGCTTGTTCAGGAGACTGGGTTAGAGCTTTCGTTTTTGAGAATCTGAAACCACATTTTTGCAAGCACAAATTGACCTTGTGTGTTCATCTGGTGAAGAACAAGCTTTTGCCACTCCTGCAGAAGAAGGGGGTCTAGAGGAAAAAGCTTCCACAGAAGCGTCCTTATGATGCCCTCAAGCTGGCAATACGTCTTACACAAGAGCAGAATTTGCAGCAGAAATGGGGACACTGTCATGACTGACTGGTCATTCACCGTAGCTTCTTCCAGCCAGTACCTTCACTATTTTTACCTCCTTTTCTCCTCTTCTTTCCCTTTCCATTGGAATTTTTCCTGCGATTCCTCTCCCTTCCTTGTCTTTCCATGTAACTAATCTCTTCCTAATTAAATCCCATCCCAAGAACCAAATGCCCAACTCAATTAATCACTACTCTCCCTGCTTTTATGTTTTTATTTTCCCTTAACCCACCTCTAGTTTGTTTACATACACTAAACCAAAAATATCTGTTGAGGTGGGGAAAGCCCATTATTCCATGTTTCTATAAAATCTTCTTCCCCTTATTGCTTTCCCTCTCTCACCCCCTAAATGCCCCTAAGGCCTGAGGCTGATAAACGTAAATACAATTGTATTTGACTTTGAAGCATGCCAGACCCATACAATAAGATGCCCTACAGAGGATACCTATAGTCCATGTTTAATTTTTTTAACTGTTTTCCTTCCTCCTCTCTGCCCCTGTTTTCATTGTCTCACTGGTTTTGTTTGTCTCCTCTGCCCCATTTTTCATCCAGGACCTCTCTCTGCTTCACCCCACCCTTGCAGCCTCACCTCGGAGGAATGCAAACCAAATAACCATTCAAGGCTGATGAACTTTAAAACCCATGACATTCAAGTGGGTTGGAAATTAGACAAAACAATTTCACCCATCCCTTGTTTAGGGCCCTGATGAACAGCTTGCTGCAGCTCCTGGGTTAGTGTGCCGGAGGATGTGCTGCTGCATGTCTCCCTTTCATAAGGGAAACACTGGAATGTGGCTGTGTACCAAAAAGCCTGTTGTAACATGGTTTGTTAGAAGGACACCCTAGATCCCCCACATGCATTCTCATACACAGGGCTTTTCAGCTCACCTTCTTTGATAGTGAGCACATGGAAATGGCAGGATGAGTCTTGTTGATTGCTTAAGTGGAGTAATTTTTTAAGGTAGTGAATAGACTAGTTGGCAAATCTGCTTGGCCCACGATGATAATCTGTCTCAAACAACCAAACAGAACTTTGTTTGCTTAAGCAAGAAAATAAGATCAAAAGGAGTCCCCAGTTTTCATTTTCTTGCTTTTTATAAAACATTTCTTGAGGCTGCCTAAGAAAGGCACATGCAATCCATTTACTTTCTTCAAAAATCACTTCCAAGCTGGGTCAAAAATATATTTACTTAGCAAGTAATTTTAAGAAGTCAACTAAAGTGCAAGTAAGAGCAGAGCTGGGGAGCTGGGGTCTGAAACATACAGAGGAGGCACTTTGTCCTGTGCCTGCAGAGTGGCAGGGCTGCAGACTGCAGTGAGGGATGCTCCATGCCGGGGATCCCAGGCGGTGAGGAGCAGCAGTGGGTCCTGGGGATAGAAGGGTCCCTACCCATGGCACAACAAGCACCCTCCAGGGAGGGAGGACACAGGGGGTTCAGGTACAGGAAGCCAGAAGGACTAATGCTTTGCCACTGTGTGCAAAAGCAGCAAAAGCCAATCTGTGTCATTGTTTACTCATCTCTCACCCTCTCTCTCTTCACACACAAAACCAAGCTTGCAATGATCACAATAACAAAGCTGGAAGTGAATTTCTTTTCTGGAAGACCATGAATATCAGTTCTGCCATTTGGCTCTTACAGGATGAAGCTATTCTTTTTACAGGAAGGGGTGGAGATTATTTCTTGAAAAATGAGCTAACAAAATGAAAATGAAATATTTTAAACTACAAAGGGAAGAAAGTGGTTGAATTCAGATTTCATCACATCTCTAGGGGCATAAATCTGATTTTCCATGCAATTAGTTTCAAATTATGATAAGTGACAGATGCTTTCATTTATTTGGCTGAACTGTGACAACATTCTTCTTTTCATTTATTTCTGTAGCCTTCCAAGCTTGATCCAAAATCTAGTAAAGCCAGTGGAAAGACTCCCACTGTCTTCAAATGGGCTTTGGATCAAGCCCTAATTAGCCTTGGGCAAACCAATAAATTCAGATACTTAAATTGTTGTATGTTGAGTCTCAAACCATACTTTGTTTTCATTCTAAGTTTACTAGAAAAGCTATGAATAGCTTACATTTCTTCATTTAGGAAAATGTAACTAAATAAGCCTGTGTAACCCACCCCCAACAAGTTAAAAATCTACCCTGGGAGCACTATACCTATATCTTGTTAAGAAAGAATGGGGAAAGTGTGCAATCCTTCCATAAACACAATGCACACATCCAACATTGTGAAATACACAAGCAGAAATCTTCCTCTAGCAAAGTCTTTGCATTCATTAATGGTAGTCTGCTGTATATCTACATATACCACAGCAGCTGATATATACATATGATATCTAAAAGTGTCTGTGCACACAAGGATGCATATTAAATATAGCTATAAGCAAACTATAATTTTTATTGACGTAAATAAACTACACTAACTGAAGGATATTTTTGCTGATATAATTATATCTACATCAGAGGTTTTTTGGCTATGTGACTGTGTTTTTTCACACTTCATAGCAAGGCTGGCAAGACTTTTAAGAATTATTAAGTCGTAGGCTGGATAACATTTTAGTTGGCAAGGCATAAGCTTCTTGACTTGCTCTGCACTAATGTGATACAGTAGAAGTTACCTAATGAGCGCTTGATTCCAATGCTTACATTCCAATGAAGAAGGTGCTTGATTCCAATGCTTACATCAAAATCCTGAATCCAGAACAAATCCAGTGCCAATCACAAGTTTTTATAAAGACTAAGCAATGCAGAAAAAGGTACACAAACAAGTGCAGGCAGTTGCCTTTTCACTCTGTTTATAATTACAGCAGGCTGTACCTTACCTAGCTCACTCCCTTCCAGAAGTCAGGTAGCCACTTTATTATTGCCACATACTCCTCCAGCAATATGGTTTATTAGTCTGGGCTTGCTGCCATGATAGCACAGCTACATGACTTTCAGAGTCCTGGTGTATCTCTGGTTAGCTCAGAATGGAACTATGTAGGAATCTGCTGTGTTGCTATACTGGATGGGACTTCTGGTCCCAAACTGGATGTCTACCATGTAGGCATCTATGTCTGAGTTGGTTCTCAAGGCTCTTTTTAGAAGCATTGGAGAGAAACAGGCACATCTCAGGTTCTATATATCTCATTCAGAGGTATGTGTCTAAAAGAGGCCAGAGGAATTATACGTACAGGTGTGTAAACTTAGGTGGGGTGATTTCCAGCCACCTTCATAAATGGCTGCAACTTTGGTTTGATAACACATGGAAGCTGTGCTGGTTTAAGTAAAAGTGAGACACTACAAGTGAATGAAGTGAGTGCCTCATGGAGCCACAGCCACGGTATGAAGTGGAGATGTGTGCCTACAGATAGTAAAGCCTAGTACTTTCAAGGATGTTACTGCAAAATCTTCTTTTGGAGGCAGATCAAATAATTTATGTTGTCTACTATTTGCTGTGTGCCTTTCCTGCACTAACGTATTGGGGGCTGCTGGAGGAACAACCAGGAAGGTAATGCAACACTGTCCCAGATAAGAGTATCTCCAAACAAGCTTGAAAAACAATGAGGGAGATTAAGTGGGATAAGTGGCCTTTAAATGACTCTGTAAAGCTGAAGAGGGAGATGGACTTTCATTTTAGAGAAGGGACCATGAGGCAGACCAGTAAGCATGCAGATAGTTGTCTTATTTTGAGATAGGCTTGGAGGTTTCTTTTCTATACTGCCTTTGTTCTAAATAAATCCTTAACTTTATTTTGTGCTGCTGCCCTTGTGCTGAGTGGGAACAGATGAGTCTGTATAGGAGTAGCTAGGTTAGTAGGGGTTTAGGGGCTGGTTTGGTGGCTGCTTTCAGATGGTGAAACTACACCACAGTC
>JBCJKH010057210.1:1318-20080 GCA_039877255.1 Loriculus beryllinus | reverse complement strand
AGCCTTCCTACAGCAGTATCTATGAGTCTAGAAAATGAACAAATGAAAGGCTTGTCTTCTGCTTACGATATTATGAATAGATCATTCAGAAAACAGGAGGCAACTGAATACACTTTGCTCCCTCAGTCTTTTGGGGCACATCTGTTTTAGCCTTCCTGTTCCCATTCTGTTGAACTCACCTCCTCCCTGTCCAGATGCTTGGCAATGCTGATTTGCCCACTTTTGGGTTGAATGGCAAAGTGTCCCAGCGGGTTCCCTTCTACAATTGAGTATGTGATCTGATTGTTCATTGCTCCATCCAAGTCATCAGCTGACACCTGTTAGGAGAAAAAAAGCTAGGAACCTTGGCAAAAGAAGTCCTTGCCATGGAGGGATGGGAGGAGGATCCCCCCCCCCCTCCCCCCTTGTCATTTAGGGATGTTGGTTTGAGCTTGTCTCAATTGAAGAGGAAGAAGGAAGGTGGTTTACATAAGTGTCATTCATTAGTTTTTTTTTCAAGACAAAACTCAGCTACAACAAGGAAAAATAAAGTGCAAAAGAAGAGTGAATAATGCATAGCACAAGTAAAACAATAGGTACAGGTTTGTGATCATACCGTGAGGATGATTTCTCCAACTGCAACATCCTCCCGGATATCAGCAAAGTAAGGGTCTTGAATGAACTCTGGTGCATGGTCATTGATGTCAGTTATGTTGATCACCACCATGGTCACATCGCTGAGAGAAGCTGAGCCCTTCCTCGTGCCCTCAATGGATAAGTAATACTCATGACTTGCTTCAAAGTCCAAGCTCCCATTTATGTATAAGGCACCTGTTTTGGCAGATGGAAAGAAAAGGACAGAAGATACTTTGAACAAATGGCACATAAGGTTTCTTGGAATACTGGAGATATATTGAGATGAATGTCAAACTGCCAGTTGAGAAGGTGCTGGCTAACTTAAACCTCTTCTGGTTAAGTCAGAATACTGAGAGTCATGGCATCCCACAATACAAACTCCAATTGAACTGATTCTGTCATAACCTGCCTCATTCTGGTATCAAGTGAAAGAAACTTTAGTTCTGGAATGTCTACAAAAATCTTGATTGGAAAAGATCTGGGACAAAATAGGGTGAGAGTACAACAGTGCTATTGAAAGCTGTGACCAAGGCAGTAGTAGACAATCACTGAACTGTGTCATAGGTAGGATGAAAAGTTGTGTGATGTAGATGCAGAGTTGTACAGGAGAAAAAGGTGTGGAATAAGATGCTGTGATTTGTGAAGCTAGAGATGCAAAGTTGAAAGAAGACTTTTAATATTAAAAAATGAGAGAAGAACATGTACTGAAGACATAAAGCAGAAGTGGTAAAAAAGAAGTAGGCGACAGAATGTGCCTGTGTATTTTGATGCTTTCCTTGGCTCAGCACTGAAACTGTCACAAAACTATTCTCTGGAAATGATTTTGTTCTGTGTCTTGTAAGATGTACAAACTAATAAGAAGATTGGTGTGGAAATATTAGCAAGAACCTTGGGGGCAGGGAAGCTGAGGAAGGTGCCGTGGATGAGGATGTTGCAGCCAAGGGCAGAGGGCCATTGATGATGCAGCCAAGTACTTGTTTCAGGGAGCTAACATTGGCCTATAGATAACAGTTCTTGTCAGACTGCTGTGCAAACAAAGCAATGCTTTATCTGGCCAGTAAACCTGGATCAACACCTGCTAGTGATTAACAAGTTGAGATTATCCTGTTAACCTGGGCTACAGGTTCCTTGTGGGACCAAGACAGAGAGGCTTTAAAATGAAATCACCTTCTGCTGCATTTTGAAGTGGAAAATTTTCCCTGTCCGGTTCTCCATGTATTCCTCATTCTCATGGACCTGTTTCATGTTCCAGACATATAACAAGACTTTCCATTAATTTCAGTAAGATTTGGATCGCTCCTTAAGTGATTTAGCTGACAAAATTTAGGGTAGAAGACTGTATTCCCTACCCCTGTGGTGGGCAGAGGCAGAGAAGAGCAGACATGCAAGC
This sequence comes from Loriculus beryllinus, assembly GCA_039877255.1. Lineage (NCBI taxonomy): Eukaryota > Metazoa > Chordata > Aves > Psittaciformes > Psittacidae > Loriculus > Loriculus beryllinus. Next base: position 18,075 of record JBCJKH010057210.1, on the reverse strand, counting down.
CCGATGGAGAAGAATCAGAGAAGACACATACAAAGACAGACTTTGATGTCGGGTCAACCTGGACCTGCTTAGGCATGAGATTGTCTTACCTGTGTTTGAGTTGAGCTGGAATTTCCCATGATCATTGCCATTCACGATTTCATACTTGATCTCTGTGTTTTCTGCATTGTCCCTTGTCAAGGCTGACAAATTGAGCACCTCTGTACCCACAGCCACGTCTTCTTTTACCATGGCCACGTACTCAGGGGCCAGGAAAACAGGCAGATACTCATTTAGATCCACAACAGAGACTGTGACAGTGCCAAGAGCAGAGAGGGGCTCCGGGGTGCCCCTGTCGGTAGCACAGACTGTCAGCTCAAATGCTGAGTGCTGCGAATCCTTCAGAGGCTTTTCCAGACGGATCACCCCTGTGGTTTCCTCAATTGAAAAGTGTCCATTGGCAGAGTCAGACAGAGAATAGACCACCTCAGCATTGAGACCTGGAAGGATAGGGGACAGGCTGCATTAATTCATGGGTAGGAATGCTGATGGGTTTATATATTTATTTTTAATATATTAGGATTATGTGCACTTAATGGCCTTAAATTCCTAGGGAGAATAGAGGCTGTATGAACATCAGGTGTGTCCCTGCTCATTTTTAAGTACAGACATCTAGCCACCCTGACCATCATCCATCAGTATCACCTGTCTGCATTTAATGGTGTTTCCCATTTTTAATTTCCTTGATTTTAAACATAATTTCCCTTAATATCTGCTTCCAAAGCAGACAAATAGGATCTTGCTCCTCTGTCACTGTAAATTCAGTCTCTGCTGGAGAGGTTTACTGAAAGTTCCTTTTTTAGGAGCCTTACCTATGATTCTGAGAATCCTTTTGTCTTCACAGATACCTCTCCATCCATATAATTTATATTATTCAGATTTAAAGCTCCTTTTTCCTTATGATGCTCATTCTCAACCTCCATCTTTACTAAAGCTTCTCTCCAGTTTGGGTTCCAGACAAATTGTGTGTGACAGTTTGCAATGTGGATCAGTTACAGTCACTGAGCATGTGCTCAGTCTGTCTTTGCATGTTTCTACAGATATTGTACTACCTACAGGGTCACAGAAATGCTGATGCCAGCCTGCTATTCAAGAACACATCAGCAGTGAGATCCAGGCACATCTTCGCCAAGATTCAATCATCTATGCCCATTGCTGTAGCCCTTCCCTAAGCTTCAAAAGTTTCTATTCAGGATGAAAGATGAACTCTACTAAAAAGTAAATCCTGTTCTGACTCACCCTCATCAAGGTCTCTGGCAGCAACCACGGCGATGGGTGTCTTTGTTGTGGTGTTGTCAAAAACAGCCACAGCACAATGACTAGGGAAGAATTTTGGTGCATTGTCATTCGTGTCCTCTACAGTCAGTGTTACATCTGCCTGGCAGGAACGGCCTCCACCGTCAGTTGCCTTGGCGACAAGATGGTACACAGGTTTCTGTTCACGATCGAGAGGTGCAGATGTGGTCAGCTCCCCTGTTGGAAAGAACAGGAGATGGTCTTGTCTCCTGCAACTGCAGCCACAGCCTAGGAGACCTCAGAGAGGTTCAAGCACGCTGCCTCCCTGGCTGAACCGTGGGAGACAACAGACAGGGTTTGAACATGGTTTGTAATCCAGCTAATAGCAGTGATGTGTCCACACCGCGTTGCTTGGAGCTATTCTCGGATCACTGACAGCCACTGCCCTGGCAGGGCTTGGCACAGGGAGTCCTGCAAGTTGGGATGAGCTTCATGCAAGAGATGCCGTCATGGGATAAATGTGCTCGCATATAAATTGTACTTCTAAATGCCTTTATAAACCCCACTGCACTAAGCTTTCTGCAATGGAATGAACCCCAAGCGATCTCTAGAATGATCATCATGTCTCTTTGGGCAAATATACCATCCAAGAACTGATAAAATGTTAGTGTTCAGAACTTGTGCCTTTGGCTCAAGCCAAATACTTGCTGATCTCTCCTCCTTGAGACCTGGCTGTTAGCAATAGTGTCAGCCCTTCATTTTAACAGTGCCAATATTTATAAAGAAAGCCAGCAGGAAGATGCAGAGCTCCCTCTCCTCTATGCCATATTGCAAGAAACCTGTCTGTTTGCCATTCCCTCCTAGCTTGGGAGACCTAGAATGAACAGTCCTTTTGTCTGCTCAAGAGGAGATAAGTGTTGAGCCACTCTCGGTAGTGGGTGAAGAAGAAGATAAAAGCACCCTTTGCCCTGCTCTCACCTGTATGTGGGCCCAGCCGGAACTCCTCTGCACCAGGGCCGTGGAGGCTGTATGTTATCTGGGCATTGCTGCCGACGTCAGGGTCAGTTGCTGAAATCTTCAAAATGAAAAGACCTGGCAGAGCATCTTCAGAGACTCTCCCAGTGTAGAATATCTGGTAAGGACAAAGCCATCATTGGCTTCTGAGCCATCTCCAAAATACCTTCATCTCATATAGGGGGGAGTGGACTAGCAGAAGCTTTGCAGAGAAGGATGAACCATGTGGTTTATAGGGGAACACAATGTGCCTCACTGCTGGCTGCTGGGGTGTGGACCTGGACCAGTGAGCTCATTTCACACAAGCCTTTGAATCTCCTTTGGGAAGTAACCACATCTGTTCTTTCTCACCATGGGTAACATCCATACCAGCGATCAGCTCTCTACAGTAACAAAACTCCTGATGGGAATCTCTCAGCTTAGCAGGATATAAAACTCAGTAATTTACATGCCCCTACCCAGGAGGCTTCCTGGCATTGTTTATCTCCAAAAATTACCCTTCATAATGCTTAGGCGCTCACTTACTGCTGGCAAACATGCTTGGAGGCTAGATTTAATGTTCTCACTTGACATGCAGCTTAATTAAAATTGCTAAGTATAATCAAAGCAACAGGATCGTGTGAGAAGAATTATGACAAGCCAAACCCTCTTAGCATGCTCTTATTGTTCTTTCTTCCTTGCTACTGTGTTCTCTCCTTCGCAGGCGCTCCCCTTGTGCCCCAGTGTCCCAGGACATATGTCTTACCTGGCCACATTCAGGGCTGTTGTCATTGATATCCAGAACAAAAATTTCTACTTCAGTGGTAGCCTGAAATTTCCCATCAGAGGCCATAACCTTAAGGAGGTATTTCTCTGTATCTTCTCTGTCCAGAGGCTTCTTGGAAGAAATCGTCCATTCTCCCTCGATTTGGTTCACTGTGAACTGCCCCAGTACATCTCCGTCTAGAAGGAGACAGGAGGGAAGGAAAAGAGGTGTTTGAAGCGCTGAAAATCAAAAGTAGTAAAGAAAGGGGATATAGATGTGTCCTCTGCTGGTCCCTTAGGAGATGTGGAGGGCTTGCAATGGTGACACAGAATGGGCACTGGTGTTATATCAGGCCGGTGAGGAACATTTGGTCTTCCTCACTGCACAGCTGAGAAATACCCTGCCTGTTTCTGTTATTCACTATCTGCATACTACACTGGAAGGAGGAAACAACTCCTGATGGTAAAAATATCTCTGTAATATTCTGCACACCTGCATATTCATTGCTTCAAAACCACATTGTCTCACCTTCCTAAAGAGTGTCAGTCTTTCTTGGTGCATGCTCCTAAAGGGATCTGAGAGTTGCAAATACCCTGCAGACGTTGGTTGAATCTTACTGTTACAGTACTGTGTGTAGTTGTACTTCCTTTTAACCTACAGATGTATTTAATATGTAGCTAAGCTTTCTGGGGCTGCTTTTTCATTCTATAAGAGCCAAATGATGAGAAACGGGGAAATCCAGACTAGGCAGGCTCTCTGGTCCACTAGATTCAAGCTGCTCCTACTTATGTGACACAGAGCAGATTTTAAATGGGTGGATGTTGGCCCTGGAGAATCCTTCTCTTCTGGCAAGGATTTGATGTCCTCCGCTGAACCCATGCCATTGTGCAGAAGGAGGGAGCACATTAGGTGATGGGAGGCAACGAAGGGAGTTGGCTGCAGGGCTTGTTTGTATTAGACTCTGAAGGGCCTTGTACATCAGGGTAAATTAAATTCACCCTCTTTCTGCTTTCATTTACACTGTGGTGATGAGGTGGTGAAACTGGAGGTGCAATGAGACCTCTGCTAGCTCTTCTTCTGATGCTGGGACACTCCAGCCTATGCTCAGATTTAGTTTCTGTGTATTTGAAATCAATTCATATGAACAACAGGGAGCTAGGCTCTGTATTCACCATGTTCTTTCTTTTGCTGATGTGCTATACTGCAGTTGTATTTATATGTTTGTGGGTAGAGTTTGACCTGTGATAGTAAGTACCTCGTAGAGGGAGCACATGGTATTCACCACCAACGTAAGTGTGCATTCTCTCAGGTTTAAAGTAATTGGAAGTTACTATTACTTGTAAGATGGCAGAACTGTGAATACATAAATAGATTGAATATTTTTCCCCGAAGGCCTGTAAATAGCTAGGCATGCCATAAACCAATTGAAAGTATCAGCATTCTTCCTCTGTTTTGGATGGTTACAGTAATAGGTAACAGGCTGCAGCATGATCTGGCTAAATGCTTTGACCCTGAAGGGTTCGTATTTGAGCCTGAATGAACATTTTAGTTTGAAATATCTGTTCCAGTTCTGAGAAAGACCCTTTGGGGTCAAAAAGTACCATAAATTCAAGTTTCTACTTGTGCAGATGCACAACAAACATTCCAGTGTGCAACTTTGTTGTTGTTTTGCAGCAGTGGTTAGTTCTAGCTGGCACAACCGATGTTTCAAGGGTGCAAGAGTCATCTTTTAGCATTTCTCATTACCCAAAACCATCACTAAGATTGACATGACAGTTTCAAATATCCATGAGTATGCAGAGTGGTTACCTTCAGCCTTCTGAGGTCTGCTTGTTCATTAAGTCAGTGTCAAAGTGGCTTCGCAGGAAAGACATTTAATACCAGAAAGTTATAAGCATCCTATGTGCATATATATAGTTATTAAGAAATAAAGGCAGGCTGCACATGTGTGATGTGTGAACTAACTGCACTGTCTGCAGGACAAAAAAAGCTGGGTCAAAGAACTTAAATACAGATCACGGTATCTATGTGAGAAAAACCTTCCTTTCTGCTGTACCACCGCTTCTGTCTTTCCAATAGGTATTACAATTACACCATCTTAATTATTCCTCTGTTAAGAAAGTGTAAATAAATGTATTTACAGTACTGTGTAATTACTTACACATATTCATTTATTTATTTCCAACTAAATAGGACTGTTCAGTGGTGAGATACTTATTATAATGATAATTCCACCCACTGCAGTTAATTACTATGGAGTTTTGGATATCCCAGACTCATTTAACTGTCACGAACTCATGACAGAGCTCAGGCATCATCTCCTGCTTCTGATAGGACTGTCAAAACAATTCCATAAACTGATCCATTCTGATAGTGAAAAATCAGATCCAGTTATACAGATGGCTTGATGGCTAACGTTTGCCAAGCCTGCTCCCAGCCCAAAGAGAGCAACATGTAGCTCAGTGTTACGCTGAGGTTGTCAGTCTCACAAGCAGTTGCTCTCATTTGCTTTTCCTCCTCCCCATTGCCAAGTGTCTTCAGAAACCCACTTACTGAACTCCGAAACGCTCCCTTAGTGCTATCATTCAAATTATGTATTGTCTTTACCACATTGTACCTAGTGCCCTTCCAATACTCTGTTTAGCAATTGTAATGCAGCACTATAATGGACATCCAGTCAGCTCTGTCAGATCAGTTCAATTGAATCATTTTCTGCAAAAATGAAGAATAATCTACAGAACAGAAATAGGCCTGACATTGGGAATTGCACTTCTTAAACCTGAATGTCAGTTTAATCCCAGGTGAAATCTTAAATAAGGTAGGGTTCAATCGATCTAAAATTTGCTTAAATCGGGACAGAGACAACGAAGGCCAGTTTGCTGTTTCTAAGAGTGCTAAGTATTGCACTAATATTGCCAGGCATTTTTCTACAGCTTGAAAGTTGCCTGAGTGCTTAATTACAGACCTCCCAGCAGTATCAGAAAGTACATTTTTTGTGGCATTAAATGCAACTCTCACACCCATCTTCTCTTTTGCTATCCTAACATAGGCACAATAGTATCCACACTCCACCTATATTGTTCCTGAAAGTTCAAAAGTTTGGCTATACCTCTGTTCAGCTTGAATAGCACTGAACCCACATCTCATCCAGAGGAAGGCAGAACCTGAACCCAGGGCCTAGGACTTTTGGGAAAGAGATATTTTTTACTTAGGCTAATTTCTATTTTAAAACTACTTTCAATATTTACTAAGGTGAAATGCACACATGCTGAAGAAGTAAGTTTGAACCAGCGGTCTTCCCTCCTCCCGAGTGTTGCAGGAGTCAGGTTCTCTCTTGCATGTTGTCTGTCTTCCTCTGTTGCTTTTATGTCTGAAGACAAACCACTAGGCTATTGAAAGGATGAGGAACAGCTCTACCACTCAGGGCTGCTACACAGAGCACCTCTCCTAGGATGTGGAAGCTAAAACTGCTCAGGCCAACTTCAGTTAGATCTTTTCCATCTCCTGCTTCATTTTCTAACCCTTGCAGTAATAAGCAGAAGACAGGCAGAACATACTACATACGGTGCCTTTCATCAGAGGAGCACTGGATCCCAGAATACCCTACTTGTGTCTCAGTGAAACAGGGAAATACCTTGCACCCTGGGCTGTCTTCTGGAGTCTCCAAAAGTCCCTTCTAATTGGTGGAAGAAACAAGGTGCCTAATAATCTCATTTTTGTGTGTATGTCTCCACTTGTCTTTTGGGGACCATAGTGATGTCAAATGATGTGGATGACATCCCCATCCCTGAGGACAATGAGCAGCATCCAGCAGCTCTAGGTTTGGCAGCAGAATGAGGCCATCTGGCTTTCACCTTAAATTCTGAAATAACTGCATTTCAACTTCAACCTTAAAGGAAAAAGGTATTAAACAGATGGATAACAAGACAGACACCCAACATTTTTTAAAAACAGAAGCTGAATGGACAAAATCTGCCGAAGAATTTCATTTTGGTAATTAACTTTAATTAAAAAATGGTGGGCACACACAGATTAGGCCCTGCGGGTGAGAATGGAGGGTTAGAACTGTAAAATTATTTCTCAGTTAGGTCTTTACGCCACAGATTCACATGTTATTAAAAATAATCTACCATAAATCCTAGTCTGGCAATCACCTTGATGGGTTCACTGAGGATCAGTGTCTTACAGTGATGTTATTTCACTCTAGAACCTAACCTGAGGCTTAAACTGACAAACAATTTTGCTGGACCTTCCTACCTCTGTGTTTATTCTGAGTGCTTATGAGGTTTTTCAAGCTGCTCACACAGGAGACACATATAGGAGCTTCTTTCACATTGAAAATTTTCTTTTCCTCAAGTGTTTTTAAATATTGAATTTTAAGAAAGATGCATTCTGTGGTTTCAAATAATTAAGAAAGTTCCACCTGGACATTTCTGAACAATGTTTCTGCACATTAATATCAAATTGGCTTCCCCTCATTGGAAGGGCAACAGTCTACAGCAGCATCACTTTCTTAGCATGCAACACAGTCTCCTTAGTACTGCAGAATGGTGTCATTTCATCCTTACATGAATCTTATAAAACACATGAATCTCATGTTTCCAGACTGGGTTGACAGTCTCAGCCACGCAATCTGCTTCCACGTGCACCCACTGCAGTGCAGCCTAGGCAAATAAGAGAGATCAGAAATTTGCCTTATACCCTGCAGCAAGAGTATTCCTTCTGAAAATAAAGAAATAAGATTATGGTATAATTCTATAAACAATTAGTTAATGCGATTATGTATATGCTCATTACTTGTAAAAACCTTTCACTTTTTAAAAAACCGCCTGCCCAACTTTTGACCTCAGTGATATGCATTAGACTGGTTTATTTTTTTGGAAATGGTAGACCAACTTCAGGATTTGCACGCTTTCTTTTAAATTTTTAAGTCTGAAAATATGAGCCATTATGCCAAGGGTAGGATTCATGTATCTAAACACAGCAAATCTTTTCTTCAATATTTTCCACACCCTCATAGCCCAGACTATGAGGAATTTCAAGAACACTGCTTTTTTGGTTGTTTTGTTTTGTTTTGGGGTTTGTTTTTGGTTTTTTTTTTTCCAGAAAGAACCATTTTTGTTAATATCTATCGTTCTGTCACACTTGTTCCAGCTGAATTTCATCTACCATTGTGCTCCTTAATCCCTCAATATATTTAAATCCATCTGGAATTTTTCTAAATCCTCCATAGTTCTTCCTAACAGACAATTTGCCCATGGGGTACCACTAATCTCTCTACACACTGAGAAGCAGCGGTTCATGACAAGTTTTTCTCTCCTGTCTCATAACCACTTCTTAATCCACAGTGACACCCTGGCCCTTGCTCTGTGACTCATTTTCCTGAAAGTCAGTATGAAGAGCATCCCATTTATCTCCTGTTGATTTAAAGGGTAGGTACAACTTGCAGTTTTGCTGCAATAGCAGCTTTTCTCTCAGGAGAGTCTGATGTATCTCATCAGAAGGTGATTTGCTCCTGAGGGTCATTCAGGTGTGATGCTGCCACGAAGGAGAAGAGAGGGTCCCTGGCATGGTGTCCTGGAGGCCAAGGCTCAGTGCCCTTCAGATATAAATAGCCAAGACTTAAAATGTGAATAGTAGCTTATCACTGATGTGATTTCAGAATTGGTGATCACAGCACTTCTTTGACACAGAAAAGCTGAAAACAGGTCTAGGAAAACTTTTATTTTAAGGACAGGGTTTTTTTTGGGTTTGGTTTTTTTTTTTTTTTTGACTTCTCTTTTAGTATCTGGGGTTTTGGAGTTTTTTTCTGTGGGTTTGTGTGTGTGTGTGTGTGTGTGTGTGTTGTTGGTGCTTTTTTTTTCTTTTTCTTTCTGCTAAGATTAGTAAATATTTTACAAAGCAACAGAATGGGAAACTCAGCTACTGAAGTATGAAATAGAAGTATGTGAACCTCTTTGTGTGCAAATTTCAGCAGTAAGTGAACTATGGGAAAGCTTCTCATGCCATCACAATAAACAGAACCTTTATCATCCTCAAGGAGTTTCACTCCCCTCTTCCCCATGACTCCTGCATCCCAGGAATTGGCTTCACTGCACTTTCCAGCACACCAAAACCATTATTCTTAGATTCAGAAGGTCACTTACCAAACCTCTCCGATCTGGCTGCTAGCTACCAACATCTGAGCCATGCATCCTGCAATCCAGAAGAAAGTTGTTGCATTGGGAAGGGACTATATGGTGTATGGTGTCATCTACACATGCCCTGTGGAAGGACTGAGTGCTCCTGACACCTCAGGTAGCACATGGCATGTCAGAGAAGACACGGCAACACAGTGACACGACTCTCCCATTCTCATCAGGTTGGCAACCACTGGTATAAAGCTACTGAATCCATCCTTCCTCACCTCCTACTTATCTTTTCCAGACATAAAAGAAGTCTCACTCATCACAAGAAAGATGCATATTATATATACAATAGAGAATACACTGTGAATTAGAGTGGTTTGCTCCAGGTCACAGAGGAGGTAAGTGACACAACAAGCATTACTGGGAATGCTTTAACATCAAAGTAATTTACAGTGTTGCCATCAAATTCTTTCTGAACCTACCAAGCCTAAAAAAAACATTTAGACACCAAAATTGTATTTATTCCTCTTGTCTGGAAGTGCCCCTGAGAGTAACTCATCCGATAATCTATAATGAAAGTCCTGAGCACTGATGCTTCAAGTCCATGACATTACAACAGCCTGCCTTGTCCGTCTGAATTTGATTCTTTTGTCCATGTTTCAGTATAGATTCATACCTCTTGAAGCACATATACATACTTAGAGGAGGCATGTATTTCAACATTAAATGGGTTTAATTTGGTTTTAAAGTGGCTTGTGCCTTAAATTTAGGTAAATAATGATTAATTTTGTAAATTCAGGATTAATAAAGCAACAAAGTAACTTCTGAGCACAGAACTACTCACTGGATTATTTGTGAGCTACCTGACTTCACAGCTGTTACTGTTATTGTAATCATTTTAAGGACATGGAAATTTTATTGCATTGGGCTGCAGATTCATTTTTCTATGCTTGTTTCCTCAAAGGCTTTATTAGCCATAACATCTTTTTAAGCTTACTTTTGTTTTGACAGCTCAGCAAATTCCCACTTTCCACAATTTTTTCTCTCTTTTTCCACCACAAGTAAGTGTGAATTTAAACCTCTTAATACAGACAGATACAAGTCCCGACCAATCTGTAAAACAAATGACACTTGCTTAAAAATCAATGACAGTGGTCAGGCTATGAAGGTCAGAGGAGATAACAGCATCATGGAAGCATAAGAGTGACAGAGAAGTCAAGAAAGATCAACTCCCTGGAGTTATAATGGGAGTGTGACACTGTGCTAGCCTGTACTTGCATTTCTTCAAACATGCACTATCTCCAACTGTGTTAATAGCAACAAATTCCTACAGGTGCTTTGTCACTAGAAGAAGCACAGAAATAATGACAATAGTCTGTGCCATAATTGTGACGTTCTCTTTTCTGAAGCTGAAATGGACTCCAACAAAATACTCCCCAATGCATTTTAGGCTGAAAGTTAGAAAAAGCACTGGAGTCCATTTCTCATGAACCCCAAATCACTGATGCAAGACAGCCTTAAAAACGCAAAACGGCTCTTTCTTGTCAAACTACTCCTACTTACTACTAATTAACTAATGAGATTGAGGATAACTGATGATACAGATTTTAATGCCCTTTCAACTTTTCATTTTTTCCTTTCCTTCATATCTTACCTTTTCCCTGAAGGCAGTTTCCAGTTGGAAACTGGATACCTGGACCGATTTATAGAATCTTAGAATGATTTGGGTTGGAAGAGACCTTAAAGTTCATTTAGTTCCACACTTCTGCCATGGCCAGGGACACCTTGCACTAGACCAGATTGCTCAAAGCCCCATCCAAGCTGAGTTAAACACTTCCAGGGACGGGGCAGCCGCAGCTTCTCTGGGCAACCTGTTCCAATGTCTCACCACCCTCACAGTAAAGAATTTCTTCCCAATGTCTAATCTAAATACACCCTCTTTCAGTTTAACCATTTCCCCTTGTCCTATCACTACATGCCCTTGTAAAAAGTTATAATGTAAGTGAGTTAAATAAAGAATGACAAAAACCATCCAACAACCTAATAATCACCTCATGAAGTTCAACAACGACAAGTGTAAGGTCTTGCATCTGGGAAAACACAATCCAATAGTGCAGCACAGGCTGGGATCTACCCAGCTGGTAGCAGCTCTGCGGATAAGTACCTGTGAGGCCTGGTGGACACAAGCTCAATATCAGTGAACAAGTGTGCTGTCACAGCAAAGAAAGCCAACATGTTTCTGGATTTCATCAACAAGGGCATCAACAGCAGAGATAAAGAAGTCATTATCCCACTCTACCTAGTGCTTGCCAGGCCACACCTGGAATCCTGTGTTCAGTTTTGATCCCTGCTATACAAAAAAAGATGTGGTTAGGCTGGGGAAGGTCCTGAGAAGGGCCACAGAGATGACAAAAGGACCACACACGAGGAAAGGGTGAGAGAACTGAGTTTGTTCAGCCTTGAGAAAAGAAGGCTCAGGGGCACCTTATCACCATGTTCTGGTATGTTTTGGCTATGAAGAAGAGAGACTCCCTTTTTACAAGGAATCACATGGAAAAGACTAGAGATAATGGGTACAACTTACTCCTGGGAAGACCCCAGTTGGACACCAGAGGAAAATTCTTCACAATAAGGACAATCAGCTATTGGATTAATCTCCCCAGGGAAGTGGTGGGTTTCCCAACATTGGAAACTTTAAAACTGAATTTTTATAAAAAATCAATCTCCATACTATAACAAATATACCTACTCTTTATATTGTGGCATACCTTCTTCAAACAAGTGCCTTTGTAAAGCCAGAATATCCACTTGAAAGACTAATTAAAATATTTACTCAGTTCCAGTTTAGTCTCTGTGTTCTGAGTTAGTCCTCACTGACTTTCTACTTACATTTCATTTGTGTGAAATAAAAATGCTTTAGAGTAAGATTAATATTACTTTATTCTAATTTTAGTGGTCAGCATTTACATTGTGTATATGTTATCTGTCTTAAGAATTTAGGAAAAAAAAAATCATGCATAAAAATTAAATGATGGCATTTTTATATCTGAGCTTCCCAGGATGGGGCAGAATGGCACTTATGAGAAGTACTGGTAGATAATAGACTGCATTATGATTCATTTTGCTTCATTCCCAGGAATCCTGATCTTTGGCTCTCTCCCTCTCATTCATTTCAAAAGCTTAAAATTCATCACTCTTTTATAATGAACTACGTGATAATTACAAAAAAACCCACTGTGAAATACTAAAAATATTGACCATATGTTATTGTGAGATATTGCAGCATCTCAGGGTTTTAATGACTACCACTGTTTATAAAAACAAAGCACAGTTCCCAGCCCCATCCCTAGTTCAGGAATATGTAACACTCACCCTCAGTGATTAAAAGTCTATAGCCTGCAGCCAGCAGAGTAACCTGGACCTGCTCACAGAGATGTTACGGAGTATCTGCACCATCTGCTCTCCCAAAAGAGCTGATGTGTGAGACCTGAACAAGGAATGATAATGTGGCACAGAAGGCATGGAAAGACAGAAATTGGAGTGTCTGGGAATGTCTGTTCTGGGAAACTAGGCCAACAGCCATATCTGTTCAGCTAAGCAGGGAGATACAAATGTGAGCTGGTCCTTGTGGCACTACTGGGGACTCCAGGCACAGTCCTGCAATTACCTGCTGCCTTTCATTGGTTCAAGGAACCAGAGTGATTCCTTGCCACTACTGTTGCTAGTGTGACAGATCAGCTGGTCACTAGCTACATCAATTGAAAATTTTGCTCTGGGTATTCCTCTAGAGGTAAAAATGCAAAGCTGGTCCCAGTAGAAAGCAGAGGAAAACATCAGGGGAAGCGAAGACCTAAGAGGAGGCAAATATGGACCCACAGAAGGACTCTTCTCTTGTGTAAAGTGATGTACATCAGCAGGTGAGAATCATTTTCTGGGATCTTTCAGCAGATTTTGGAAGCACAAAAGCTAAGGGCAACAGATGTAGAATGGACTATCATCTTACCTCTGCACATACAACAGATAAGAAGAAATCCAATATATTCAAAGCTGAACTCTTGTATTGAACAAAACACACCAGTATTCATGCTCTCTATGGTAAACCTACAGTAACTACCATTTTTCTGTTATTTTCTTGTGCATGAATAAAAAGCATGAAGTACCATTTTCCTATGGGAATATGTAATACCAGAATTAAGGCAGTGAAGCAGTAATATGGGGGGATATGATCTCTGTCACTTCCTAAGTATCACAAGGAAGGCAGAAGATTAAAGAGGGAAGAATGATTTTATGTCTAGGAAACTCTGGGAGGATGAATAATTACATGTAAAGAGTCAGCCAAGGAAGATTCTAGATCTATGGCTCTCTACCCATTATAGTGCTGAGACACAATGACAGAATTGTCTCTACTGGATAAATTCATAGGCAAGTATTCTCCATCTGTATTACTCAGGTAAGGGGCCAAGCTATGTTATTAGAGGTAAAACTTTCGTCTTTAAGATCAACAATGGACATTTATGGAACTTATTTATACAAGGGTAGAGACTATTAGGGAAAGTGACAAAGTGAGGGATAAAAATTTACACTTAACTTCTTTTTTAATATGAGCAATGCTGTCTCTGTCTCTTGCTGGTTTTAACAGACTTTACTAGCAAAAGTCTTTCTCTTTTATGAATATTTATAATTTCTTTTAGTTTTTAAGGCTAGTTGTAGAAGTTCAGTAAAGAATATGCACAAATCTTTTTCCCTTGATACAGTGCACTTGCAAGTGAATAATAATTTCAAAGGGACATTGAGATATGCAGAGAAGGTCAAATCAGTGTTTCTTTTGGAATATATGTATTAAAAGACAAGAACATTTTGTTATTATTTCTTAAAAAAGACCTGAAAAGCTTCATGGAATACAAAAGCTCACCTTCTAAGAAACATCGAGACTTTCCAGTAACAAAGAAAGAAAAAACCTATTAGCCCTTTTTCACTGCTGTACATCTTATGATGAATTTTCTCCTCTTTATTTTAAATTTAATTTTAAAATGCAATTAAAATGCACTAAATATTTTAACCTGGTAAAGAAATAAAGTAATGAAGATCATAAAAATACAATTCTTTAATGAGTTGCCTAAGAAAACTGAAAACTTGGAGAATAAACTTGGGGAATAAACCCAGCTTCAGGGTCCTAACCTGAACATGATCCCTCAGAAAGCAATCATTAACTGAAAATCAGTACCATTTATCACCTTTGTAAAGGTGGAGAAACAATATCAAGCATTTGGAATTACCCTATCAATTCAGTATGGTAAATGGGTCAGACTAATCATATTCCATGGCAATTTTATATTATGAACACAAGGTCCATTTTCAGCTTTTTTCACAGCATTTGATCAGAATACCAGATACCTCAAATTAAATGCATACAAATACATGTATGATGCAATTATTCACATTGTGAACAGATTTACTGCCTACATATTTTTTTACAGGCAGTCTGGAATGAAGAGGTAACATACGACAAAATACAAAATACCCAGGAACTGACTTATACAACAATGCCAGAAGTTGGCTCACAAGCTAGCAGAGCTGCCATGAGCTGACTGTGGTCTTGCATTTACATTAAGAACTTCAAGCACATGCATTCTGTTAAATAACAAAAGAGCACAGGTTCCTCTGCATTGGGTGTCCAAGCACGGCTTCAGAAAAGCATGACTTGCCTTCAAAGCTCAAAAGACTGATAAGCAATGAAGAGATGAACTTTCTACTCCCAAATCGGGATTTTTCTTAATTTATTTAACTTCTCAATCTCATATTTAAGAAATTGCACCAGTTTGACTATTTAAACTGCTGAGCATTCAGCAGCTTGCATTTAGTTTTACTGGAGGTGGCAAGAACTACATGTTCGGGAAAGCCAGGCTTTGGGTTTCGTCACGAGAGGCTCAGGAGGCTAAACACTGTTTAAATGTTTTGATTGAGGGATCTTGGCCCTCAGCTTAGAGCATAGCCTGCCAGACAAATGGAAGTGTTAGCATTTTTTCCATACCTGAAGAACTAGAATTTCAGAAAATAGGAAGAGGTTTTATGTCCAAAGGCAAAGACTCCTCTGATTTGAGATCTCACACTGACTTAACCCTGCTTCATAATGGAGAGGTATTTTATAATTACAGCCAAAGTAGCATACAGATGAAAATAACATCCTCTAGATAACTTTCTTTTATAGGATTACTTTGGAATTTCCGTGCTAAAATTAGTAGAAACAGTTCAAAGCAGTCACACTGACAAAGAAACAAACCTCTTTCACACAAATCCTACAGTGGTAGAACACCAATTTTTTTTGAAGGCAGAAAGAGCAAAAAAGTAAATCGCTCAATTTGATTGGTTTGTTGGCATAATAAAGGCTGAAGCAGCACAGTGGAGGATTTGCTGGACAATTTTCTCCACTGAAACTGTCAATTCGCTCTGAAGCTTAGTGCTGATGGATGTTATGGATTGGTATGGATTGCATTACTCCAACCATCTGAAAGGTCACTCGACAAACACAGCAGGGGTAACCTATTGTTCTTGCCACTGACAATCAGACTGCTGTTTTGACAAGTCTTTATCACAAATCTTTTCTTCAAGAATCACATGGAAATCTTTGCTTTGTGGCACAATTAAAAGCTGCCACCCTAGGCATTCACTGAAGCAGTCTTAGTAGCTTCTTGGATCACACTCGCAAAGCCATAGAAGCCCAAGAATCTCATAGTGCACGGATCACACCTGACATTTATCAACTACAGCACTGAGTAGAACCATAGAATCATATAACTGTTTAGACCTTTAAGATCAACAAGTCCAACCGTTATCATAGCACTAACAATAAACCACTAAACCATGCCCTTAAATCACCACATCCACATGGCTTCTGAATACCTCTAGGGATGGTATCTCCACCAACTAGGGCAGCTCATCCAATGCCAACTGACAAAAACCTCTTTTCAGGTAGTTGTAGAGAGCAATAAGGTCTCCCTTCAGCCTCCTTTTCTCCAGGCTGAACAATGCCAGTTCCCTCAGCCACTCCCCCATAAGACTTGCGCTCTGGATCCTTCACCAGCTTCATTGCTCTTTAGACACACTCCAGCACCTCAGTGTATCCCTTGTAATGAGGTGTCCAAACTGAGCACAGTATTTGTGGTGTGGCAGACTGAGCACAGTATTCGTGGTGTAGCCCCACCAGTGTCAAGTACGGTGGGACAATCTCCTTCCTAGTCTTGCTGGCCATCCTATATCTGATATGAGCCAGAATGCTTTTGGCCTTCTTGATCACCTGGGCACAAGCTGGCTCATTTTCATAGCTGGATGACCAACACGCTCAGGTCCTTTTCCATCAAGCAGCTTTCCAGCCACTCCTCCCCAGGCTTGTAGCATTGCATGGGGTTGTTATGACCCAAATGCAGGACCTGGCACTTGGCCTTCCTGATCCTCCTACAATTGGCCTTAGCCCATCAATCCAGCCTGTCCAGGTCCCTCTGTAGAGCCTTCTTACCCTCAAGTAGATTAACAATCCCACTCAAGTTGATGTTGCCTACAAACTTACTGAGGGATGCACTCGACCCCCTCATCCAGAT
>JBCJKH010057209.1:21638-41006 GCA_039877255.1 Loriculus beryllinus | reverse complement strand
AGCATGCATTCCAGGAGAATCTGCTCCAAGATTTTGCCAGGCACAGAGGTGAGACTGACTGCTCTGTAGTTCCCTGGATCATCTGTTTTCGCCTTCTTGAAAATGGGGGTTGTATTTCCCTTTTTCCAGTCATCAGGAACTTCAACTGACTGCCATGATTTTTCACATATGATGGACAGTGGCTTAGCAACTTCTTTTGCCAGCTCCTTCAGGGCCCTCAAGTGGATTTCATCAGGTCCTGTATTTTTCAGCCTTACACCATGGCGCTCTTCTTGCCTCATGCCGTGTTTTTGAAGGACAATGCTCTTCATTGTTTGTCTTCTCCTTCAAAGCCATTAAACACACCCATTTATAGGTATGTGTATTTCCTTATACAGTGCTGCTTACATGTATGAGAGGGATGTATGTTGTAGGCAAAAGTAGCACAAGTCTGTACCACTGAGTCTACATTAAGACCTACTGCTTTGTGATTTGGCTTTGGCAAATATTGCTGTGGCCAGCATTCAAACCACAGATCAGCCATCCATGCCCAGAAGTACTTGAAGTGGCTACCATGCTCCCATCCTCACAAGGGAGGAATATTGACCAACCCTGAATTTTGGTGGTGTCATGAGTGCATGTGTGAGCTGTTCTGCCTCGTGAAGAGGCAACAGGCATGAAAGCTGTGCAAGTTCATCTGGAGTAACCCACAGCACTCCTATTCATGCATGTGTATGTTAACATCCAGGACACTTCTTTTGGAGTGCTTATGTGAGAAAGCAGGTTTATGATATGTTTCAGTCATATTTGACAGATTCAAGGGAAAGTCCAGACAGATCTAACAAAGCAAAACAAATAGAGGACATGGGTGGCTGGAAATGTTGACAACGTTGAGAATAATGTATTTGACAGAATGTTATTCGTTATGTGTCTGGGACTTTGACTGTCTGTGACAACTACTTCTGTCCTTCACGAAAAGACAGCATGATGCAATTGTCATTTTTATTGCAGTTCTTAATAAATGTGACTTAATAATTTCTTAATAAAAGTTCTTAATAAATGCAGTTCTTAATAAATAAAGTTCTTAATAAATTGCAGTTCTTAATAAAAAAGTTCTTAATAAATAAAATATATGTTGATCAAAGAATCTTTTAAATGGCATTTTACCCCTGTACAGGTGTTTCTAAGAGAATGATTTTAAGGAGAGAGGATAGGGAAGTAGTCAAAATACGGAACAGTACAAGAGTTTGTTGTGTTTTTTTTTTTTTTTTTTGAGAAGGAGAACTTGCACAGAGTGTGTTAAATGGGGAAAGGTTCAACATAAGGTGGATTTAAGGCTTCATGTGTTTAAGTCAAGTCAGGCAGGATGGTGAACCTTCTGGATTTTAATAAATATCCTCCACACATTTTGAACTAGCAGTCTGCTACCACAGTGCAATTCCCTGGGTAGGGTAGAACAGGACCAGCTCTGCCTTGGACTGCTGGTAGTTGATTAATGATGTGGGATCTTAGAAGTCTCTTCTTGATATTTCACCCACCCTGATTTAGGATGACACTTATCTCTTCACTTGCAGTCTCTTCACTTACAATCTGTGTTCTTCATCTGAATTGATCTGTGCCATGATTCTCTGGTGTGTTAATGAGTTTTCTGTGTGGTGGAGTGCTAGAGGCCTTGTTAAACTGCAGAGACATCCTGCCTATGGCATTTTATATATACACCCACTCTGTTACTCCTGACAAAAAGAAGCTGAATTGTTTATCTCAAGCTTTTGTCAAAAAAATTGTCTTACAGTAATTTTCTCTGCTCTGGCTGCCCACGGAGGCAAATGCAAATATATTATTTACCTGTTATTTCAAAACCATTTAAACTTGGCCAAATTTAAGTGGTGTTTTACACAGTTATGCTGATACACTCGAAAGTTGTTATTAACTGTCTCTGAAGTAATTTTTGACCATGGTTGCATTCAGCAGAAGGATGAAAAGGCATATTCATTTCTCTGTCAAATTGAAATGATATGAGGACAGTATACCTGCCCTCGGAAACAAAATGGTTTGCAAGCAGTATTTGTGCTGAGTTTTTCTTGTTCATTAAAGCTCTCCCTGCCTGCTCCCTTATTTCATTGCTGATTAAATTTGTCCTGACTAAGCTTCACTGGCAGTTGGGTTGATGTTGTCTGTAACATTCACTTGTGGTGTGTGGTTTCGGGAGCTGAGATCCTTTGCCAATCTTTTTGGAAATTTGCATGTTGGTGAGAATCCAGGCCTCTGATGAGAGCTGTGTTTGCTTGTGTCTCTCTGCATAGCTGGCTGGCTGGATAGGAGGGACCCTTCCACCACTGTGTGCTTTGCCATGTGAATCCGTGCCTCAAACTCCCACTGCTGAGGTGTGCTCTGATGGTTTTAAGGGCCCTTGAAGAACCATCCAGCAAAGCATCATGGACTTTTCTTATGACAAAGTACCAACAACTTGTGCTCATTCTGTTCATTCCCAGGTGCTGTGAGTGTGATGGTCAGCCTGTGTAATGCCTTACTACCCCACATTCCATAATCTTGCCACCTTTTCAGAGACTTAATGGTTTGCTAGGTCTGTTTTGCAGTGTCTTACGTTCCAGGCTCATCAGCTTGGATCACTAATGGAGAATCTTGTTTTTCTGGCTTCCCTGCAGTTTTCTAAGTAACTGAGAAGAGTAAAACATTTGTTATTAAATATGCATAGAGTTGTCGTACAGACCGATGCCACACAGACCAGTGTTGTTTGTGGGTTTTTTAGTATTTTTTTAATTGAACTAAAGCTACTGAAGAAATGCAACAGGATTTTATAATTCAGTTTTATAAAAAATAAGAATTCAGTTATAAAAAATACTCAGCTGCTGTAGTAATGAACACGATCACCAGATGTAGAATCATCCACTTGTGTGGAACAGCTATTGCAAACACTTCAAAAGTATTGTGATTTGATTTGGCTCATCTTCCCCTCCCCATGATTCCTAGATCTCACAAAGCAAGCTTTTTTTCATCCTTGTAGTTTTATAATATCCTTTTATGAAGAGCACTATACTGCACAAGATTTTGTAGGTACTTTAAAGAAAGTATTTTCAACAGTGTTTTTCAAGTACTTAGAGCCGACAAAGATATCTAAAACCCCATGAAAGAAGTATAATTGACTGTATAATTACTGGAGCTTCAATATAACTGCAACTGAAGTTGTTTGTATGGTTTCTTTCCCTCTTCTAAGCTTCTTGAGTGTTTTCCTATGAAGATACTCAAAATCTGACCTTTTTTAGATACTTCACTTTATTCTCGTTAGCACTTCAATTGAAAACTTTCGGTTCTGTTAATGAAGACATCAGTGATCATGATTCCATAGTTCAAGTTTGATTAGAGGACAGATTCAATTTCAGTCACTGAGGTTCATGTCAGAACTGACTTCATTGTCACCAGTCAAATTAATCTGTCTCTGCACCAGTGTATCTGGTAGCATAATCAGAATGATAATCAGTTGAACTGTAGGCAGCATTTTAAGGTTATTTCCTAATTGCTCAGTGTTGCAAAAGCAGAACACAAGAGTTTGTCCTCACAGTTTAGCAATCCCTTTGGTTTCAAACTGACATCACAAGGAAGCCAGTGTCAAGCTGCTGTTGGAAATATTACACTGATATTAGGGGTACATGAAAGTAAATTCCTTTATATTCTAAATTTTTTGAAAGAATTTGAAGTGGAATATACGTGTGTGTATAAAAACACAAAGGTATTTGAATTTCAAATATGTGTTGTGAACAAGACAGCTAAATTTTCAGTGTCATGTAGACGTATAGGTGGACTGGATCCATGTTTCCCAGTGCAGCCTTGCAGACATGTGAGCTGCTACCACACAGTTGCATGCTAAGGCATGGCCACAGCCAACCACCAGTGTCATGCAGTGCCTGCGTTGCCTGGTACCAGTCTCCTCTGCTCCAGCTTAAGAAAAGGCAGTGGATATTCCAGAACTGATTTGTGAAATGGCTTCTGCTTACTGAGGCACTCTCTGAATAACACAAAGCCACTCTTACGCAAAAAAGTTATATGAGATTCAGAACTAAACTTTTGAGACCTACTTAAATCTTGTTCAACATTTGTGAAAAGCCTGAAAGATTCAAAAGAGATTTAAACAGATACTAGCAGGTTATTCCAGCGAAGAGATGCATGCATAGGCCATTTGTACCATCTGGCCAAACACTATATTCATCTGATCTTCAGCAGAAGAGGACCTCTGTGGGGCTATTTCAGTTTGAACAAATTAAATCAGCCCATAGATACCTCTGAGGTGTTTTAGGAACTGCTTTGATCCCAGTAGCAGAGTATGGGAAAGGCAGTTTAGAATAAAATCATCTGGTCCCTGTCCTTTTACTTACGTTTGAGGCAGGTTTCCTCTAAAAAATATGTTAAAGGACATTGAAAAGAGTGGCTTTGAAACCTAAATCCGCAGCTGTCGCTGAATATGTCTGTTCAGTGGGTCTTTGGGGCTGGAATAATACAGTTTAATAAAAAATAGGTGAATTGTGGCAAATAAAGAGTTTACAGTCTGAAAGCTTAAAACAGCATTCTATAGTGCTGAACAAACATGGAATGATGCCAATACAATTCTTTCAGTACGAATTTTTAGCTCTGGCAATATAGATAGGATCATGTAAAGTAAGTTTGTCTAAGCTATCTAGATTAGGGGGCTCTGCAGACTATAACAATCCGATTTAAAGTACAGGTATAAGAAATATTTTTTTGTGGTTTTATACATATAGAATTTTTCTCTTGATTCTGTTACATGGTAAGTCTTTTACATATAGCACAGATGGCACACCAGAGATCAAGCTCAGACATAGAAAACCCTCTACAAAGATGATTTGACCTTTCTTTGTGTGCCTATGGGGATATCACTTGGAAAAGATAAGTCACTCTCATTAAGATTCCTGCTGACAGCAGACCAGGTGGTCCTGCATAACACAAGTGCAGTGTCTCATATCCTGAGTCACTAAAGACTGTGCAGGTATAAAGAGTGCCTTACTGGTTCTCTGAATTAATCCAAACTGTTTTGTTTTAGTTTAAACCAGTGGCTGTTTGCCTTGTGTTTTCTGGATATGCCCTGCTTTCCACCTGGAGTGTGCCCCATTTACTATCTATCTATCTACAGCACTTTCTTGAATCTTGTAGATCTCTTTTTTTTTCGTGCTTTTCTTTCTTTTAAAGTAACTGGAGCTTCCAAGCTGTCTTAGGGGGTTGCTGTAGGCTGAAATGGCCCAGTGCTGCCCCCGCTACCCAAACCAGTGCTCTTTTGTCGCAGTGGGTGCTGCTGAATCTTTCTTAGAGATATACAGCCTTTCCATAATGAACAACTGCTGATTAGCATCAGTTTTTTCATCTCACTTCAGACAACATCGGTAACCGCTCTCTGTCAAAGACTTCTGTTTACCTGATGGGAGCGCTGTTTGAATTCACAAATACACTGAAACCGTACCTTTGATATGTGCGAAGTAAGCTTTTCATCTTTATGAAAAAGTTGCCTAGCTGAGTGAT
Organism: Loriculus beryllinus; assembly: GCA_039877255.1. Taxonomy (NCBI): domain Eukaryota; kingdom Metazoa; phylum Chordata; class Aves; order Psittaciformes; family Psittacidae; genus Loriculus; species Loriculus beryllinus. The sequence continues at coordinate 35,480 of JBCJKH010057209.1, read as the reverse complement.
TAAAATTGCTTTGCTAAAGCCCTTGCTTTGGAAATTTTTACAATTTTCAATCCTTTTGAAATGAATGAGCTTTAAATCCATATTATTCCTTTTGCCAATGCTACCTAAACCTCCACTGCAATCATTGCTGTTACATATATTGTTGGGAGAGAAAACAGTAGGCCAACATCTGTGTTTATATGGGTAGAGCACATATTTCTTAGTTTGTCTACTGTTAGTTTTTCTTTTTTTCCAGTTGTACTTGCCTGTTCTTTTGGACATTCTGCTCTCTGTAGTAACCTGCTGCCAAATCTTATAAAACAACATTTCCTTTTATATTAAGAATAATACCAGAACCTTGTAAAGAAGAATTCTGTTCTTGTATCTGGCATTGCGAGTGTGTTGTTAAAGAAACTGCAGTTTGACATATCCAGCAACTGTACTGAAAAATCATTTCTTACAGGAAATAACGGCTTTCTTCTGAAATCATTAAAATGAAATTCTTGACTTGTCTTGGGATCTTTGAAGGTATGGAGAGGCAGACTTGCATAGTCCTGTGCCTGTTTAGGCTTATCTGCATGCTGACCTGCATTGTAGGCAGACCTGCATAGATTGCTTGCCTGAAAGGTGCTGTACAAAGGCTCATAACTCACTTTCCAGGCAGATACAAACAGGTTCCTGTCTAGGAGACATCTTCTTGCTGATGACCTGTCTCCGAGGCAGAACTGTCTAGTTATTTTTTCTGTCTTTGAAGCAGCTCTGTAGAGAGTTGTGTCCCTAGCAGACTGAGCTGCTGCCTGCCTGGGAGGTACTTGGTTTGATAAGCTTCCTTCTAGAAAATCCTGAGCAATTATTTATCCAAAACATCATCTCTCTGAAAGGGACATTTGGAATGTGAACTTTAAAACGATGGTTTTAGTTCTGACTGATCACCGTGCCTGATATTCATTGTTAGCGTCACATATATAGGAAATGTAACAAACATTGCTCTCCCATGTTTAGAAAAATAAAGAAGCCTGTCAAAAATTTCTACTAATATAGCACAGAGCTCACACATGCTCCTGCTTGCTTCTGTGGCAGTAATTTAGCTGCCAAACCTGCTGAAGGGTAGGGAAGAAAGGGAGTGGGGACACTTTTTTAATCTGAAATTGCTCTTCAGCATTGAAGGACTAAAGGGAAGGCAGACACTGTGTGTTTCAGTGTTTGGTCTTTAAAATTGCTTATGATCATTATGAGTCAGGGAGCAAGTTCTCAGTCACTTACACACTATCATAAGTGCCACATGCTCATTTTGAATCAAAGAAATGCTTTATTTTACTTGAACAAAAAAGGAGTTAACAGCAGAATACAATTTAGTTCCTCTTACTTTCCTAGAAAAATTGAGATTGCAGATCAGACATTAGAAAAAAGTAGCATATACATCCTTCAGGCCATAAACATGCAGCATTAGAGTCACCTGATAAGGGATAGATTAAATACCAAGTGTTTTTGTGTCTGAGGCAGGATTGTTGTATATCAGTGTCATTCTGCAGTTGCTTGGTTGCAGTCAGTGTATAGTTAGCTCTTATTTTAGTTCTGCATGTGTTTTGAAGAGGAAACAAGAGTTGTCATAGAATTATAGAATCACAGAATGGTTTGGGTTGGAAGAAACCTTAAAGATCTTCTAGTTTCAGCCCCTTTGCTACGGGCAGGGACACCTGCCATTAGACCAGGTTGCCAAAGCTTCGTCCAGCCTGGGTCCTTTTAGGTCTTCCTTTAGATGTGCTTATCTTGCATGCAGTATGACAAATCCCATGAGTTACTGTTAATTCACAGAGTGCAGCCGTTAATGGCCGGTATTGCAGTACCTGTTGGTCCTATGCTCTTGCTTCCTGTAGTCTGAACCAGTTCACTAGTGGACTAGTATCTCCTGTCATGGGTAATTTCTCCCTCTTTTAGTCACCCTAAATCTCTTAGTTGAGGCACTGTGTGTGAAGAGCACTTAGGGGTAGTAGACTTCCTTTGGGCAAGGGGGTGGCCATCCTCAGCCAGAATGCAGGAGCCCTTCGTCATAGGACAGAAGTACTCCACTGTGAGCTGTGGGTGGCCCAGTATGTGTTTGCACTTGCATCAAACACCATGGGTGCATAGACTGTGATTTCTGCTGCAGAATTCTACCTGTGGGGCAGGGACTAAGGAAGGTTTTCTACCTCTCCTTATAGGTACTCTGGGGCATCTGTATGGTAGAAAAAACATCATGATTAAAGAAGAAAATCTTGTACTTGGAATAGAAAGTGGTGAAATTTATATTAGTTCTGTAGTTCTGATCTACACTAGTTTCATGGTCTGGAAAGGCTTTCTCTCCCTCTTCTGCCCAAATTAATTTCATCCATCGAGTATGAGAAATAGAAATTAGGGGTCTGAAGTCATGCCGTCCTATCCAGAAATACAGGTATGATCCCCTTTGGTTTTTTGCTTATCTTTCTTCCCCTCAACCTCTTTCACCCCATCTTTATTCCAGAATATTTTGACTAATTGTTATGGTTGAAGAAACTGAAATCTGCTCTTGGGTATTTCTCAAGCAGACTAAGTTTGTCAGCTAAATTATTCATTGTGAATTAGCTCCTTGGAGGCAAGGACTATACTTAGAGACTGGACTGGTCCTCTGGTACTGCTGCAACAGTCAGATGTACTGTTGACAGCGTTCACAGTTTCAGATGGGCACAAATGACAGCGTAGGTTTCTCCAGCACACATCAGCTGTGTGGAGCTAAAAAGCATGACCTGCTCAGGAGAGGGGAGTTGGTTGCTGACAGTGAGCAAGTGGCCACTTAGAAACAAAAAGTTGCAAGTGCTAAAAAGTGTAGGGAGACTGTGTATAACATTTGGTTGTAGGAGATTTATTAAAATGCTGCCTGTGTGGGAAATAGCTGTTCCCCACCGCTTCCCAAGCATGTTGCTAATCAGGGTTGTTTTGTTGTTTGTAATCCAGACTGAGATTCTTGCAAGCCACCAGGTGGCTTGGTACTGTGTCACTAGCTGAAGTAGCTTTTCATCTGCAGAGCTGAAACCATGCTTACTTGAAGCCATGTTTTGTTTCCTGCAAGACCTGGAAATGTTTCTGATAAAGTTATGGGCTGTTACAAGCATACAGGTTGGTAATATGTGTCAAGTTATTAGTCCTAATATGCTTAAATCGTTCCTGAGAAGTGTTTGGAATAGTGCATTTTAAAACCCAAAGTATATTGAAAAATACGTACTAACCTCATGTTATCATTAAAGGCTTCATGAGATATTTTTTTTTTCATTGGTGTAGTGTCCTTTCCTAGTCTCAGCATTGTGGAGTTTACCAAGTGTGTTGCAGAAAAATCCTCTGATGCTCATCCATGTGTATGTTGAGAAACAGTGGGCACTAAAGAGAAGGCTTTAATGGATAGGGACAGACAAAAAGAGTAACTGAAATCCAGTGATTGTGTTAGAGAACCGAATCAGCAGTAGACATGGGCAAACCCCCTCTGAACCTCTTGGAACCCCTTGGAACCCCTTGGAACCCCTTGGAACCCATCAGCCTTCAATGAGGCTTCTGAACCCTCCAAGCTGTAGTGATTTCAATAAAGAGTAACGCAGAACTGAGCTTGCCATAGTTTTTAGTTTGAATTACATGGCACTGCAGTCCCTGCCCAGCTTTTGCCAATACTGTCTACGTTCTTCGTCTCTACCTTGCATAACAAAATACATCCTCACACAGTATGCCATGGTCTCCTAAATACAGTAAGAATGGTGTAATCGCCAGCTGGGAGTGAGATGGAAAAAACTCGCCTTTTCTTCAGTTCATAACCCTTCACTGGATTGAATCAGATACTTAGGGCATTTTGGAAACTCATGCCAGCTTCTTATGCACAATGTTTTTTACACCTTGTTCAAGGTTACTTTGTGGGGTGTGAAAACCCATTCTGGTGCACTGGGTATAGAGTAAATAGCCTGGAAGTGCTGTTTGAAACATGAATGGAGTATATTTACTTCCACCTTTTACTTAGGACTTTTCACAGTCAGACTTTTTTCACAGGGTGAGCTATGAGATGTTTTTCACTTTTCCTGATTGTTTCTTTCAAAAGATGTCTCTCTGCTCCTTTCCAAATGTAATCTCAGTGCTCATCATGTTTTTAAATCAAATCGGCATTCCACCCCATCTCCTTTTTACCACCTGAGATATAATAATGTTTTGGAAAGGAAAACCAGCCACTAAATTTAGTGATAAGAGAGAAATGGGTTAGAACAAGCATTAGTCCTACAAAATGCAGAACTCCTAAAAGCTGTTTCCCTATGGTTTTGTGCCTGTTTTGGAGCTTGGTTATGACTGAGCTCTGATTCATGCTGCAGTGTTTTTCTTGACGGCAGTGTGAAGTGCATCATCACTGTCCAAGTGTTTATATTGGTAACCTGCAGGGCCTTCAAGCCTGCTACCTCTCTGCTGGGCTTGGTAAAACAAGCTGAAGGATTAAAAAGTGGACTGCCGGACACGTACACACAAGCAGGATGCTCGCATACACTTGTTGTTCTGAAAATTCATGCAAAAAGCTCAACACACCTGATCCCCCTTGAACTGTGCACTTTCAGTGGGACATCTTTGTCCTAGCCATTGCTTTAAAACTAGAGGTAAGCTTCCTTTACCATCCATCTGACTGACATCAATCATCAGTCTGTCTTTTATCCACATAACCTGTGTCTGTCCTGAGGCCTTGAAACTACTCCCAGCTGGGTTCTGCATCTTCAGCAGGTTGGTTTTGGACTTGCAGCAGCCTGCTCTCTGCTACATCTTTTCATTAGGAATGAATGGCATGACGCATGGGTTCATTCTTCTGTCTCTGTGCCTGTTAGCTTTTGCTGGATTTTAAGCCCACAGATCACAAACCCCTCCACCACACAGTAGCAGGCAAACAAACCAAGACATATTTTTCAGCAAAATGATTAAAGTCTTCCCCACTTCTAACACAGCATGTAAGGGATCTGTTTTCCAATTAACATACGCCACTTACATTTCTCAGAGTTACAGCATCTTCAAATCACGTGCCTTTCTTTTGGTTCATGTCCAGGAGTGTTACCTTGCCCAAAGGCAAGATGGCAGCATTTTGCTTGCTCTGAGTTTACTTTTAGACCAGAGAGCATGAGAAAAAATGTGCTACCAGCATGGCCAGCAGCTAAATGTCAAGATTTGGCTCTGAGACAATACTAGTTAAACTATTTCTCTAAGTAAGTGCTCCTTACACAAGGAGGGATTGAAGGATCAGACTCATAGCATTGTAAAATCACTCTCTTAGGAATTTTCAGAACTGCCTAGAACATTTTGAATCTAATTCTCCAGCCCCTCGGGCAGCTTTGAATATCTCAGCTCTAATATATTGAAATAACAGGCACTGATTAAAAAAAAAAAAAAAGAGAGAGAGAGAGAATAGAGGGGGTGATACTTTTCTAACTTGGCAATTCCCAGCAGGGCTGACAGAGTAACCATGGGCTGTGCTGCAGATTTCTGTCAGCATTTCTGTGTTGATCAGGTCTGCACAGGGGAGTGACTCAGTGAGCATCCACAAAGCCTGTGCTTTACTGTTACAATGCTTTTTTTTTTTTTGGTGGCAGGTGCTACAGCAGCAGGCAGGACAGCTTTCCCTGCCACAGCTGCCTCTGTGCTGGGACTGGTTTCTGTTTGCGCAACTGAGGTGCAAATCTCCCAGTATAGGCACAGCCTTGGAGGCAATGTAACTCAGAATTCCACTCTGGTATCTGTATTAGATGTATTTTTAAAGGTCTCTTATCTTGCTTGTTCAGATGTAGTTCCTTAGGAAAATTCTTATCATTTCCAAAGACCAGCGACTTGCTTTTGAACATGTGACTGCACATGCACAGAAAGATGAATTCTGTCAGCAGTGGTGTTCCTGGAGTGGTGAGCTGAGGTGGTGGATTCTGGAGTGTGTTTCATCCTGGATGCACAGCCTCCCAGCACAGACTCCACGAGATGGCACTGCGCTCCTGCTCTTAAAAACAGCCTTAACTTTATTTTAACCTTGTTCTAAGTTGAGTATTTCATCGGAAGAATTTCTTCTGAACAAAGATTGTATTTTTCCTCAAAAAAAAAAAAAAAAAAAAAGAAAAGAAAAAAAGCTCAAACAGGGAAGATTGTTTTTATTGTCTTTTAAAAAATATAGGAGCCGTTAGAAGGCTGGAATAAACTTCAGGGTTTAAAGAGGCAACTTTCATTAGTGCATCACCCAGTTCAGCACCTCATGTCCCCCCAGCTGCAGATCTTGCAATTGAGCAAGGGGACTGCTTATGCAAACATCAGAAGCTGGTCACTTGATTTATGTGCCAAATTCATATTTTTGTCATTGTGATGAGTTGTTTCTTTTTTGGGACAAAAAAAAAATCAAATCATGTTTTTCATCTAATGTCTTTTCCTGTTTCTTTTCTCCTTTTCTTTTTTTTTTTCCTTTTCTTTCTCTTAAATTTGGAAATCTCCAAGGGGTGTAGCCAAGCCACTGATCAAGAACAAGTTGCTGGGAGGGCAGGGGGGACAGGAGAAAAAGGTGAACTGTTCTCTTGTGCTGTCAGCTGAGGAACACCTTGGAATGTTTGCAATGAGATTATTTTATAAATATTGTATTACAAGACCATAAGCAAGACTAAAAAATCACTTTGTAAATAATTGTTTGTAAGACTCATGCTTTTAATTCCTACAGCTGAGTCTCTTAGGATAATACAGGAATAAATTTAGTGTAAGTAGGATAAACTATCTATGCCATCAGTTTTCTCCAGTAGTTAATATTACATTTAAACAGGTAATGATGGAAATTATTTTTTAATAACTTGCTGTTTGAGATATTTGTAGTTTTTAAAAATGACATTTTAATGTAATCTCTGCTGTCTTATATGAGCTTACATTATGCATGTTGTTATAACAAGAAAAATGAAAGAGAAGAAAAAAACCTTTGAAAACAGTTTCTGTAAGGTAGACAGGTAGGTAAAATCTTAATTGAATTTGCAGACATTTTGTGGGACTCAGAAGAGAATAAATACATAAAGATAGCCTATTCCAGTCCTTGCAGTACACTGTAGTACTGTCAAGAGCTGTGAAGACTGTGACTCCTGCCCTTTTAGTCATTGGTGGCATAGTTCTCTACACAACCGAGTAGGAAATGCTTCTTTATTTCCAAAATGAATTCCAGTCAGAGGTAGGCTAAAAGCACCATTCATTTAGATTAAAGATCCTGAAACTATCATGTTTGCAACCATTTGTCACAGTTTAAGTAGCAGTGCATAAATGTCATGCTGTTGGTTTACACTTTAATCTCTGCTGACAACAGCTCCATTTCTAAAGTTTCCTCAGCATCTTTTTTAATGGTTTACATTTCTTATAGACAACATCTGCTTCTTATGCAGAAGTGGGAAACCTTTATGGGTCGCCAGGCCTGAATCTCTACTACATGGGGAAAAAATGGCAAATCATCAAGGACAGCATATGTGGGAGCACTGCTCAAATGGTATTTGCATCTGGGGGCATGTACTTCTAACTAAATGTGTGGGTTTCCATTCTGCAGAAACACTGGATGGTTTTTGTTGCTTCAGGTTAGGGCAGGTTTGGTTTTGGTAACTCTTTGCTCTTCATCTCACCCTTGCTTTCTCTCCTGTTACTTCCACTGTCCAAACTAGGGGAAGAGTAACTTATATGACAAGGAGTTGTTTTTCCTTGGTTATGTTTGGAATTATTAAATTTAAAAATATGGGAAACTGTTACAATTTTCTCAAACACAAATCCTTAACTTCTAGTGGGTGTCACACTGATTGTACTCTTGGATGAATGTTTATAGCTCTAGGCCTTTACTTTCCTTAAAGCATTGTCCCAGAGAGAATAGATTATATACCCTAGTGTCTCTTTCCAGTGATAATATCCTTTATAAACCTCCTGGCTTTGTCTTCTGATCCTGTTTGTGCTTGAGACTATGCCCAGCCTGAAGCTGATGGATGAAAAAATGGTGAATTACATGCTGTTAAGAAGTTTTGATGAGCTGTTCCATTGCAACTAGCAGGAGGTTTATGGAAATTTATCTTAAATAGAGAAAATAAAGGTGTTGCTACATGGAAGACTACACTGACAGAAACATAAGTTGCAGAAGTCTCATTGCTTTATGCCACCAAACAGAGATGCAAAAAGATGTTTGTAATCTAAGTGCATTTTTCCTAACCCAAAGTGAGAAGAGGTACATCTGAGTTCAGGATGCCTTGAGGGAACTGGAAGTCTGTTTTAGTAGGGTACTTTTGATACAACAGAAGGTGGCTTCTGAAGGTCAGGGGTAATGTGCTTCTTACAAAGTGACTGATGAAATGGTTCATATCAGCAGTTCAGAAAAACTCTTCAGTCAGTACTCACAGCAGAAGAAAAGTTTCAAGTATATGGAAACAGGATCAGTCTAAGCTAGCACATTTATAAGCCCTGTCAGTGCGAAAAAACATTGTAGCTTCCTGAGCCTGTGGGAGAAGTGTGGTGTCTTGACCAAAGGTCCGGTTAGCTGGAAGATGCTGTGAATAAGTAGCGGCATCAGGTTCAGGTAAGGGAACAGAACTGAGAGAAATGTACAGGTTGAGACTGGAATTTGGTTGTAGGAATTAGCAACCAGGCAGCAAGAAAGAGCAAAGAGATGAGGGGTTATTATATGCAAATATCTTTTCTGAAATGCTATGAACTTTAATTTCCAGAAGCAAATATTATATGAAAGTCTTGATAATGAAAGCCGGTGCTACATCTGAATTCAGCTTGCAGTCTTCTAAAATACACTTCATGGAAGATAGCTGTCTTGTCAGATTATAAGAAGTCTGTGCTTCTCACCAGTGCTTTGAATCCTTTCTGGCTCATTTATCTGTTCAGTTTATTCTGCAGCACTAGTTTTCACAGTATTGTAATGCTTTTATGGCACCACCTCTGCCACATGACTAGAAATGTTGGGCCATCTCAACCCTCATTGTGTAAACAGTATTTCTCTGTTTTCCCTTCATTTTCATCATGGATCTCTTTCCCTGGCACCAGAGTAAGTCCTCTTTGCCCTTTTCCTTTGCACAGCTGACATTTCCCTACTCCATTCTTCTGGGAAAGCCCTCACCACCTCCCCTTAAGTCCCACTAGTTCTGGGACAAGTCAGCCATCCTTCCCCCAAGCCTGAGCAGGACTACTATCCTACTTCATGGGTTATTTCGCACAGAGGAGAAGTCATTGAGAGAAGAGTCAGATCCTGGTGGCAAGGAAAAGGCTAGATTAAACATCTAATGGATCAGTTTTTGTCCAAAAAGAATCTCTGGACCAAATACTTTGAGAATCCCTGTTCTCTACTTGTACAATGCTAATACAGTAACCCTATCTTAGCTCCTTTCCCTCGTCCCCACTGTTCTTTAACCGCTTTCAGGTTGTAGTCACACTGATTTTACATGGTATTTCAACTGGCATACTTTTTTCCCAGTTATCTTTTCCTCCTGTGAATGAAGTCAAGATCCTAGAATCTTCTAAAGGGTTTGGGAATGAGTGAGAAGAGCTGAAATCTGGAGCAGATAGTAAACTCATGGTAGACTTCAAGAAATCTTTATTTTCCCTTCAAAAACTTACCCTTTTTAAAATTTGAAACTTTCATTTCTCCAAGGTCATTTCAGATTTAATTTACCAATTCCATATATGTGAAGAGTTAATTTAATAATATAATGTTTCATTTTTTTTTAAATTGCCTGACAAATATATTGTAAGTATGATCACATCTCTCTGAAATGAAAATCAAGACCACTCAATGTCCTTTTGTCAAACTGATTGTATCTAATTAAAAAAGAAAGAAATCCCAGTGATGCAGCTTTTCTTCCCATTAACATGCACTGCACAGGTTACTACCTAATTTAATACAGAACGTTGTCTTGCATTGCTCCATCCCTGATGAAACAGTTCTGTTTAGATGAAGTTAAGGGAAATTCTAAGTTAGAAAAACGAACAGCAGTCCCCACCCTAATACATAATAATATATAATTTGACCGTTTGTTTCCTTTCGTTAATAAGTGCGTCCAACTATGGAAGCAGATGTACTAGCCCTTGGCCTCATACCAGTGCTAGCTTGACACTCTGATTTCTTGATAAGTAGATAAACATGCCTTTAAGATTAAGTGACAAATTCACATCAGCACCCAAAGCTCTTTGATCAATACCACTAATCCATTAAAGATTACTACAAAGAATCTTATGTTTCTGTCCCTTTACTCTGGTATTAAATCCAAACTGAAAAATAACAGACTAAAATCTTTCTAAAATTAAATGAAAAAAAGAAAATTACCTTTTGCACATTTTAAAGATAAAGAACCCTCATTAGTGCATCTGCTGGCCTGGACAGACTGCCTTTGAAAGCAATTTAAGTATAACAAAGTAATTTCCAAATTAAGAAAGGAGCTGCAGGTGTATAAAATGAAAATGCAACAGGGGCTGCTACACAGCCAATCCCATCTGTCTCTTGAATCTGACAACAGTTAATTTGGCCAAATGGCTACTGTACCTGAAGGAGAGGGGGCAACAGGTGAATTAAAGCCAGGGCAAATGCCTACCGAGAACTTAGTGTAGGATTCAAAGTCCCATCGAATTTGATGGGAATTTTTCTGTTGACTTCAATTGCCCAAACCTGACATTATTGCTTTGAATAAATGAGAGTTTATGATGAAGTGTATCCTCTTTCCTGGTGGAAAGAGCTCTTGTGAGAAGCTTCATCATAGTGACTGAATTACAATCCAACAGGAATTTCCTGTAATTTACTTACATGCATGCAAATATGCTTGGAAAGTCAGGTGAAATTGGAAAAGATGCTTGCTAACATAATGTTAAGGTGACCTGAGTAAGCATCCCCTTCTATCTGTGACCTGTAAATAGTTTTGAAAATGCACCTGACCATTGAAAGAGGTTTGCTTATTGCTTTTGATTTGCTTGCCTCTTATTTGCTTTTGTGTTCTCATTTTTATTTTACCTTTCTTCTCTGCCATAGTCTTTTGCTTGTTATAATTGAAAGGTGGTAAGAGAAATGTAACTTTAAATAAACATTCTCTTTGAAATAACATTTAAAAATGCAGCAGTCAATGAGCCTTTGAGCAGACTACTGGGGCTGTTAGATCAAGGTCATAATGAGTTTGCTTACTACAATATATAGGAGCCTAATGGCAGCTGCAATCATTTGCTTTCACTCCCTGGCTCTTTGAGAGTTATTTGCTTGGTTATATGAGGTGTCAACAATAATGCAGATGGGGGTGAAACCTGGAGAAATTAACATAAATAGTGTCAACATCCTGCCTTCTGAAGTAGTGCCAGTATCTTTAGAATTTCATTTCATTGCTATCAATGTTTTCTTCTGGTTGTCACTACTGCAACATAATTTCAACACTGAAAATTAATTTAATCTAAATCTACCGTCCTGTTCAATCAGCAATGGAGGGTTCATCTAGTCAAACCTCCTCCCCACTTTTTCCCCCTGTTATGCTATCTGCTGTTTACAGCTCACTCTGTAGATTTCACACTCCCAATATTTGATGAAGACAGAAAAATGCTGTGGTATTTCATTTAGTCTGTGTGAACTCCACTCCCCTGGGTTGTGAGAAAGTGAAAATTTCTTTGTAAGAGAAGGCTTGGCTAACATAAAATATCACTAAATGCTGAATCTGAAAATCAAAGTGTAGACAGGGTACTGTTCAAAACTATTAGTCGTTCCTTTGATGATTTTTAAGCATATTGTTTCATGACCAGTAGCTCTTTAACAGTGCTGCATGTCTCGGGTTTTTATTGGTTTCCTTTTTCACCTTTGTTGAACATTTACAATACAGTTACAGGTTTCTGCAGTAGAGAGAATGGCACTTTTATAGGGTTCCTATGGGAAGTTACACAAGGGTGAAGGATAAGACTGATGTCTTCTCTTAAAAGATTTATTTTAATCTAGTTTCTGAGAGGAATTCTGTATCCTGAAAAGAAAGAGAGAAGAGAACAGCTTAAGACAGGTAATAAAGTTCATAGGTTCTATCTATAGAGGCATGAGGGATGAAAATAGCCCTGGTCTCAATGCAGGGGCTGTACAGTTACTGGGATTTGCTTGCATCCCTTGCCTGGGACCACATATGCATTCAAGCTCCTCTCTCTACTCAGTATGTCCATTCTTCTGTCTCTGAACCATTTTTCATGATTATAGTGTCTGTCTGGCTCATTGGAGTGAGATCCATCATGTGAAGTGAAATATGGAGGAGAGAGATAGTGGAACAGTGAAGAAGAAGAAAAAAAAAAAAAACAGGCAAGAAATGTAAAATAAGGGGCTATAAAAAGGGCACTCCAGAAATACTTGAACAGAGTGGTTGTATTTATATCTGCAAGCTGCAGCTGCGGAGTCCTAATAGTAGCAGCAAGGCTGTCTTGCTAAGAAAGAGCGGGAGGAGATCAATAGGCACTGATCTGGTAGAACACTTGGACTGCTGTAAGCTGGTGAAGAGAGGAATAGGCAGCTGCCACCAGCTGTTAGAGGTTGATTGAGTGCCAAGGGTTGGGACACCTGTAACAAGGTACCTAAGAGAGCAGTATGTGTCAAGGTTAAATCACATCTACTTGGAGCCTGGAGGTGATGCCAAGCAGTAAATGCCTTGGTCTCTGCTATTTTAAGTCAATTTGTCTGAGTGTTGTATACCTTTAGACAAAATACATCATACTTTGTGTTGAAGAATGTGTTTTTTACATCATGGCCTTTTTAGTAGTGCCTCTCATCTTCCACAGAAAAAGCTCTGTTGAAGTCAAGTCTGGCACACCACAGCAGCAGTTATCAGCCAAGGGGATATGATTTAGAGGCCCATATCAGAGGGGTCTTGGCATCATACGCCAAACAGGATGCTTCAGGCAGGTAGCTAAGAGAAATATGGTCAAGGGTCTGTTTAAGAATGTGAGAAGGGGCAGGTGCCTGTGACTGCAAATACAGGAATTTCTGCCCTCCTGTTGATACCTAGCAGAACAGGGAAAATTCAGTTGTGTTATCACTAGTCTGTATTATAATGAGCAAACTGCTAATCCAGGCAGCCCCAGGATGATTATGCACCTAAAATGGGATGTAGGTAGAGCTTGGAGGTCTGTCTTCAAGAAACTTAATGCTCAGATATCTATCTGCAAAACACTGCAGGATATTTAAATTCATTTGAATTCTGGGTTTTGGATGGCAGCCGCTGGGTATTCTTCAGCTGGATGTATTCTGCAGACTTTCTCAGTGTCTGGTAGGGGATGCTCAGAGAAACGTTACCCACCAAGGGAACCGCAAACCTTTTTCTACAAATTTTTCACCCTGAAAGATAGATTCTGAATGTTTTCCTCTTAATTTCCAGAAGTAGTAACGTATTATTTCTGAGTGATAGTGATAGACTGTTTGCTGATAGAATAGAAATAACCAAGAAAATGGAGCTGCCAAATGCATATATGTTGTTGCCCTTTGTATGTTTTTTGNNNATGGGAGCAGGTGATTTTAACATCACGGGTTTGAACATTTCTCTGGCTAGATTGACTTATTACAAGGGCAGTTATTATGTTCCCTCCAGACAGATTTGCTTCTATATCAATTTAGCATACCTTTAATTACAACAAGGAACCCTTTAAATTTCATCTGTGTTGTAGGGGATTTTCTACATTTTAGTCTGAATTTCACCCAGTAGCATTAAATTAGTCTAATTTGTGTAAAACTGACCTTGCCCAAACATATATATATATATATATAAACCTATATATATATATGTAAAATATATATATATAAAATATAAAATATATATATATATATAAACCTATATATATATATATATATATAAAAGCTAAGAG
>JBCJKH010057209.1:0-13635 GCA_039877255.1 Loriculus beryllinus | reverse complement strand
GACACCTTACGCTAGGCCAGGTTACTCAAATCCCTGTCCAACCTGACCTTGACTTCTGCCAGGGATGGAGCAGCTGCAACTTCTCTGAGCAACCTGTGCCAGCTCCTCACCACCCTCACAGGAAAGAACTTCTTCCTAGTATCTGATCTATCTAAAATTATATGCAATTTAATATAATGCATATATAATATGTAATGTTATATGTGTAATTCTATCTCTTAAGAGGTGGAATTCCTCATTCTTCATGTTATGAAAATGTATATAAATGTGGGTTATAACTAAGGATATGTTTTGAAAATAGGATATGAGGATATTTATGCTTTTACTTTAATAATTTATAGATATATATTTTAATTTTAAAAAATATTATTTTGAGGGCCTAAAGAAATCCTCTGTAGGAAAAATATTTATAAGAGTTCTTTATCTCAAAACTTCTGGCAGAGTCAGGAGACTTCTTTAGCTTGTGGAGCTAGTTTAGGTGTCAGAGAAACGGTGTCAAACTGCAGTTTCCACTAAATTATAGAGAAACTGTAAGTGCACTATAAATGAAATTAGCACGGGGTGAGAAAATATGGTTTCATCAGAAATCAAGTGATATTTTAGGTGAAACAAAAAAAATGTATAAGCAGAATAATATAATTGAGTCACATTCAAAAATAATAAAAAGCTTCAAAGTGAATAATTGTTTCCTCTAGTGAGTTCCTTTCCAGCGTTGAAGCATACACTTGTAATATTGATGTATTGTACCAGTCAACTGGAATGCTCCTCACTGCTGGAGTAAAAAGTCACTTTAATATTTTTGAAGGTTTTCCTCCATTGTGAGAACCATCATGATAGCTTATTGTGTTCATTAGAATACTGAAGAAATGTTAACAGTAGTTCTAAGTGCCTTTTTCCTCCAAAACAAGTTTGGTTATTTTGCAAGGAAAAACATAGGCAGCAAGCTCTGGAAAGAGACTCATACTGGATGAAATGAGGAGGAAATAAAAGTAGTCACTGTTGCTGTTTACAGCTGTGGAATTTTTTGGGAAGCTTTTGAGTTTAGGGAATCTGTGTGTTTTCACTCTTAAAAGTTTCATTTTTTTTTTCTCATCATATGAAGAAATACCTAGCAAGAGATGAAACTCTGAAATCAAGTTCTGGTGACAAAATGAAGCTTTAAAATATCTAAGCAGAGAAAATGTTGGGGTGTCTAGGGCACCTGTTGATCTGACAAGTTGTATTCTATACAAACAAAATACATACTTTAAAAACTATGTATCTTTTCTCCACTAAGAGAGCTGTCTGATGTTGATGCTTCTCATCTTTACACAATGGTAGTGTGAGGAGTTATGCTGGTCCAGAGCACCATCTTATTTAATTCATCAGCTGATACCCAAAATGAAAGCCTGATCATGTGGATTCACAAGAAAGACTTCAGATAAGAGGAAGGACTTCCTAGAATCAGCCTGGATGTGAGACACCAGAGTAAGGTTTAAGTCAAAGGTAACACACATGTGGTGAACATGTGAGGATATTGCTAGTATCTGTACTGGAAGTGAGGATCCTCTAGGAATGATTTGAAAGCTTCTTTGTCTGCGGCTGACTGCTTGGAATGTAGAGGATAAAAGAGAGAGAGCACCTAGGTAGGCCTGTCTGAGCAGAGAAGTAGTTCTGTGAAACAGCCTGAAGGTTATTGCACTTTTGATGGTATTATCCAAATAGATAGTGACCTAGCAGCAAAAATGGTGATAATGGATGCAACTTTGTGGGACCACCTAGGAAATTGGAAGAAGGGTAAAAAGGCTCATTTAGAAAGTGAAGAAGGAAAAGAGATGAGAATTGGGAGGTGACAGGGTCACAGGGGAATCAAAGGCAGATAAAAATTCAAGTGAAAGGCTGGTTATGGGAGGGAATCATTCACAAATGAAACAATAGAGGAATGGAAGCTGATTCAGGTTTTAGAGACTACACTAAGACTTTCAATGGTAGCTAAAAGCTAGATTGAACTGGGTTGTTTGAGACTGGGAAAAAACCCCAACTCTAATTAGCTGTTGTAGACAAGAAGTTCAACAAACTGAGAAAGAAAAATGATCAGCTGAGAAGTAATGGGGCTAGGAAAAACTAAACCCTCACAGGTTTGTACAGAGGAGAAAGGACTACTGCATGGTAATAGCTTTAGGAAAAGAATAAAGAAGGAAATGCAGGCAATGTGAGGAAGATCCGAAGCTGGGATGGGCAAGCAGATGAGTTAGAAGAGTAACTTATTTTTTCTTATTCTTTTATTTCTTTGTCTGCAGAATGGCACAGGACAAATTGAAAGATGCTTTTCACTGTAAGACATTCTGTTCTTTGATTTCAGCTTTGATTTTCTTCAAACATGCAGCATTAGCACCTTCATTTAGATGTTCTCAGTATGAACCGAAAATAGACGAATTCAGAGGGCTCCTATGAAAGGAGACAGTGCCATGTGAGAGAAGGATGGTTTCATTATTTATTCTCAGTTTATTCCTGGTTGGTTGGTTGATTTGTTGGTGTTTTTTTTGTGGTCATTTTCTTGTTCATATTTTTTCTTTTTTTTTTTTTGCATTGTGCCTCTTGTGAGAAGATATGAACCAGGCTAAGATCTGTCCTATTGTGCCTAACTAGAAAAGAAATCTTTCTCATGCAGTCATCCTTTACATAAGTGCTTTGAGTCCTTGTCAGAATGATGTATTTCCAGACGGCACCAATACTAATGTAGATACTGAATTCTGGCTAGGTTTTTGACACCTATATCAGACTTCTGAAGATCACTGGGGAAAGTATTTCTACAGATTGCAATTTGATGAAAAACACACAATGCTCAAAATAGCAGTTGATTTCAGATGTGGTTGCTGTTACAGGTATTTAGAAAAAAACAGGTAAAGCAAAATGTTTTCTTTGTTTCATGGGTATATGCTAGTTCCACTGTAAGAATTAAATAACAGTGATTGTCCCTCTATGTAATAGTTTCAGAAATAAAAAATGCTAATAATCCTTTGGAAACCTGTAATATAATAATTGATTTTGGCTGACTATAGAAGAATCTCGGAGCAGTTATGACGGTAGATTTACAAGTCTCTGTGATGCAGGGTTAAAACAAAGCCTTATTGATAGTGCAGAGGCTTTTATTTCTTTGTCTACAAAATGGCACAGAACAAACTGAAAGATGCTTTCACAGTAAGACATTTTGTTCTTTGATTTCAGCTTTGATTCTCTTCAAACATGCAACGTTAGCACCTTAATTTAGATGTTCTCAGTTTGAACAGAAAATAGATAAATTCAGAGGGCTCCTGAAAGAAGACAGTGCCATGTGAGAGTAGGGTGGTTTCATTATTTATTCTCAGTTTGGCTTATTGAACATTGAAATGATAGTGTTCATGGAAGACAAATTCCTCTAGTTGAAATTAGTGTAAAAATTGCATAGTGTAGACTAATGGAACATAGTCTTGAGAACTTGGAAGAAGCTTGTTTGTAAAAGGCAGTAAGTTCTCTGGGTGGACTTGTTCTCTATTGTCTCTGTGCCTCAGTTTTCTTATCTGTAAAATGGCAGTCCCATAATTTAGCTGCTTTTGGGGATTCTTGAGTAATGTGCTATAAAAATGCAAATTTATGTTTTTTTAGTTATGGTTTTAAAAATTCCTTAAAGCAATCATAACGATAACCATTTTAATTTCCCTTTGACTTTTAATTCAAAACAAAATAGTCATTCAAAAGAGAGTGGTATATGAGGTCAGTTAAGTTCCCTCTATAGTCTGCATAATTCATTTCTAGAATAGCTGAGTCAACCATCTATAATAGTCTTTAAAGTTCTTGGTAATAAGCCAGAAAACCAGTCTTCAGAAAGGTCAAGAAGACCGAAACATGATTTTTCTCTGAGTAGTAGCTGCTTTTGATAAATCTCTTTTAATTTGTAACTTATTGTTTGCACTCAGTGTGCTTCTACAGTTCCTAGGCTTCTCATTTGCTCAGAATAAGTTGTTTTTTTCCTTACGTTTAGACTGCCAACACAAGTGCCAATGTTATATTCAAGTATTAAAAGAAAGAAGAAATCTTAGCTTGATCACACTAATAGCATGATTATTTGCAGAACAAGTAAACTGTCACTGCTAGATCTGTCTATAATGATAAATAAGTGATAGACGACATCATTTAGCTTGATTCTTGTATGTAGGATACTGGGCTTGTAAGATCAGCAGCCTAGCATGGCATCTCTGATGTTCCACTATCTTAGCTGACTTGCATTGTCAGTTGCCATGCCCATATTTAAGAAAACACAGCAAAACCCATATAGTGCCATGCTAATATAGAATATAGACTACAGAATAGTGTTGTGGAGCTCTTGTTTCTGTGATACATTTTTATTTGTTTTTGAATTTACCTAATACACTGACAGCACATAACAAATAATAGCAAAGTAATACTGTAGAGATATTATTTTTTGTTAGTATAAATAAATGCATTCAATCAGGCATAGTAGTTTCATTTATTTGAGAGGCTAAGATTTATTACTTTTATTTTTTTTGTCATTTAAGTAAATAAGTAATATTCTTCGTGGCTCATAACCTTCTATGAAACACTTCTTTATTTTCTTTCATTCTAGCAATTCATAAACACATTAAGTGAAATTCCATATTTAAATAACATTAACATGGTGACACAAATTGAATCATAGGAGTGTGAAGAAATTACAGCCTGGCAAGATAAATTTGAATGTCCTAATTTTGATAATTTGTGTTGCAATCTAAACATAGAATATATTTTAATAATGAATGTGTTTGTAAATTTCCAATGGGATTTAATTTTTTAAAAATACAGAGTTACTGGGAAAAGAAAATATACGATGGCTACAATTTTGTTGCTTCTCTGTTGTCACAGACAGCTACGTAAACTTTAAAACTATGTTATTTTATCAGAACACATTTAAGCAATGAAAAACAATGGGTGGTGATGTTATGGTAAGATAATCACCCTCCGAGGTGTACTGAGACACAGCGTGGCTGATTACCTCTAATCCTGTTGGGATGTAATTATTTCATGGTAACGGTATTCTTGGAACTGCCTTATTGCTGTTATCAAATTTCTTTTAGCTTTATATCTAAATACATTAAACAATGACTTTGTCAACTTTGTGGTCCATTGAGATTAACCTGTCTTTTCAGGATGTTTAATTGGCAGTTGAAATATTTTTTCAAGTCTGGTTTTTAATTTCCTTGTAATATTCCAGCAGAATTGCAAGTAGGACAGTAGAAGATTCTGATAAATCCAAGCGAAGCACAAAAAGCACAAAAAGTTATTTAATATGTTAAAATTCTAAAAGCATTCTGGTTGGCTACCAGGGATACCAAGAAAATTAAGAGGAAGTCTGTGCTGAAGTTGCATCAGGTCTGCAAGCCTTTTCTTTTCAGAGCAAGGTAAGATATATGAATGAGTCTGAACGATGGAAGCTCACTGGGAAAGGCAGCCTGAAGGTCCTAGCAAGGCCTTGATGACTCCGTGCGGGCTAATTTATCTTGCTCTTTCATGGATTTTGCAGTCTGTACTGAGCTTCTTACGAAACAAGCTGTCTTACAAGACAGCTAGAAGAAAGCTAGCTTGTGTGCCTCGGCTGTGATGTAGACTTGGCTCCACTTTTTATGAACATATGCTAGGTGTTCAGACATATGTAGTTGTGTGATCAAATCTGAGGTATTCAAGCTTTTCCACTTTCCTTCGCATCTGTATCCCAGGTCAGCACATTGTCACACAGAGAGGCAGTACAGAAGGGTGGGAAAACATTGCAGTCTGAATACTGATACCCACTTCTGCAATGTTTATTTTTTATGGCTCATGAAATCAGGTATGATCTCTTCAGCCAAACTGGTTACCTGAAGGGAAGCCACTCAAATAGCGGGTGTTTACAGACCAGTTCCCTAACTTTAAACTGGGAGAAGTGATACTTAGTAGAAATTCAGAGTTAAACTTGCTATTTTCAGTCTTCATCTTATCAAATCAGTATATTAATTCAAAGAATATTTGATGTTTGGTCTAATTTATGTGGTCAGAAGGTATAATTGGACCATAGGGCGGACATTTAATGGTTATTCTCTGTTGCTTGAAAGCTTGCAAGAGCATGCCATGGCTCTCCTCCAGCATATGTGCCTGGCTGCCCTGCTTAGAAAAGTCAAGACAGAGGAAGAGGACGGTTCTAACCCCAAAGCTGAACTGAGAACTGGAAGCATTCTGTTTTGCATCTCAGCCAAAGTTTTCTCACTAATTTTTAAAACTGAAAATGGATCTACTAGTTAAAATGGGTTGAGCTGAATTTTGCATTTTGGTTTAAGAGAGGGAGGAGAGCAAGAAATTTGTCAGTGGATAAAAGCGTATTGTTAAGTCGTCATATTTTGAAGCTATTGAACACTTCCTGGAGATGAAGACTTATTCTGCTAAATCCTCTGAGCCTATTAACTTGAGCAAGGATAAAGAGCTGAAAAGTCCTTTGGGGCATAAGAGGTTATAGAATGGAATGGAAAGAACCCAAAGCAAAAACCCCTTAGAAACAGTTATGGGGGAAAGGCTTAGGGTAAGATCCATGCTTTTTGTTGCATAAATTTGTGAAAGAAAGACTCCAGGAACCTGAAAAAGTTAGACCACTGTTTATATACTTTATCCAAAGCAGAGCAGATTTTTTCTACAGCATAATAGCAAAAATTCAGATGATTTTTTTTTTTTATTTCTAATTAGTGAATATGTGAATGTTGGCTTCTAGTAGTGATCGTATTATAAACAAAATAGGAAAGGATGAGCAAGTTGTAATACTTTCTAGACCTCTACCCATTCTGCAAATCGCATTCTCCTCCAGGCTTTCTCAGCAGAACATCTTTGTTTTTTATTGAATGGTGTTCTCAAAGATGAGTTGCATTAATTTATTTTCTAAAGTAGGGCTTGTTTGCAGTCTATTTGGAATAGATTTCTGTCTTATTATACTAATGCACGTTCTGTCCTAATCTAATAATCTGATCTGGATTACTAAATGCTAACAGAGCTGTTATCTGTCACAATTGAATTTATATCAGTGAAGGCAACAATTTCCAAAGGGAATAAGCAAGATTTCAGAGTACGTATGTGAATAATAAATTAAGATAGAGGTAGCACATTTTAGTAATGAGGAGGTAAAATGGTAATTGCGTGGCTCAGAGTGGCTGTGATTTAAAGCAGATTTTAATTGGCAGAGGTTTGCAAAGTACGTGACCATTGTGCAAGATAACAATGTTGAACTAAGAGGACAGAATACTATTAAAAATTATTTTGCAGGAGAGGAGGTGTCACCTTAAATGAATTCAACTCAAGTTTCATTCTGCCTGTCTGAGTTCTCTTTGGGGTTTAACTGTAATATTTTTTTTTAATACTTACATACAACTGGTACATAAAATTGTTGAATTTCTGATCTGAGTCATTGCAGATGGCTTTTGCAGCATATTCTAGCTTTGATAAAAGCAATCTTAATGATAAATTAATTATGAATTATTCAAAGGAACATGCATCAAGTCCAAAATCACAAGTCTTGATTGTAATGATAGGACTTTTGCAGATTAAATTGTTGACCTTTTGTTTTGGAGATGGCTTTCATTTGTGTCAGTAAGATAGCAGGTCTCCTGTGACCAAATTTAGGAGTTCAGTTTTGAGATATGAGACCTTGATCTAGTATTTGAGTTTTACTTCAGTGAGTTTGCCAAGTTACTGTAGAAAGAGAATGATCAGGTTTGAATGCTGCGGCAGCAAACATTTGAGTAATAAATATGGAGTAGTTAATAGGAATATTCTTATCAGGAGTTAAAGTTCCAGTAAGGACGGTATCATTTCAGTGATAAGAAAGGAGAATGATCAGGTTTTGTGGCTACTATGTGATAAAGTGTGTTTGCTGCCTGCCTTGAAGGAAGAGACGACTTTGTTTGCCTGAAATGTAAGTTCGTACATCTAATGGAGGAGATGATTTATAATCCTGATGTAGGCGACTGTTTCCAAGCACCACAGTCACTAAGGATTTCTTGGATCCACAGATGTCATTCATATAAAAGCTGATCCTCTAGAAGTGGGGTGAGGAATGAAATCAAGGAGAAAAATAAATCAGGATGGGAGAAAAGGAAATGTGATGACTAAAAATGTATCAGTTTCAGAAGCAGAAGAATCTGAAGGCTGCCTTCATAGCTGCAAATAACAAATTGCACTAGGGTTTAGAGAAGAGGTTGTATTCTGCAGGCTGCAGAAGGTAGCACAGGAAGTATACACAAGGAACAAGGTGGAGGACAAACAAGCAAATGAACAAGACATAAGGCAGCAGAAAACACTTTCAGTAGGGATTAGGCTTGTTGAGAACTGCACTTCACCAAACACAATTACAGGGATTTGGGAAAGGAACAAAGGGAAATACCTATCCTGATAATTTTCTCAAAAACCCTTTCTGTCTTCACTCTTGGAAGAGCTCTGAGAATTGCAGCCCTCCTATTGTTTCTCTTGATCATGACAACAAGACCATAGGGCTTAGAACAGTATTCACAATCTGAATTTTAAAAAGCTGAGTGAAGGCTGTACCTATTGCAAACAAAGAGGAAGAATTATAAATTGGCAAAACCAAAATCTCTTTTCTTCAGAAGTTAGGAATGCAAACATTTAAACACATACGAGTTACTATTTCCTTGCTTTTCTAGCACCAGAGTCTGGGATTTTGCTGGTGACCCTAATGACTGGTTTTTAGGCTAATACCTCATTAAGCCTACCTGAAAAGCAGAGCCTTTTTGTTTCTAACTGTTACTTATGATGGAGATGCCCAGCTGCAAACTCGGCCTAGGTAGGCTAAAATCCCTTTCATTTTAGTTCAGTAAGTGCAATTTTCCTTATAAAATGGACAGAATCTAATGTCTGAATGATTTAATATAGATTGTTAATGAGTCATTTGGAGCATTAGCCTTAACACAGGAAGACAGAGTACCTGATTTGGAGAGTTTATTATATTTGAGCTAGAGTGTTTCTGTGGTTTAAATCCTATCAGGGGTTGAAGGAATCCCTGTTCAAACCCTGTCTCTACAACCTTCCTATTAAACATATGCCTCAGAGTGTCTTAAAAAGAAAAATAATTGTCTATTTTACAAGTGAGTTGAGCGGATGCATATTTAATGAAGTACACTGGTGATACAGGTACCCTTGAAGACCAATGTGTATTTTTTTGGAGATGGCTTTCATATGTGTCACTAAGATAGCAGGTCTCCTGTGACCAAATTTAGGAGTTCAGTTTTGAGTTCTGAGACCTTGATCTAATATTTGAGCAGTACTGGAGCTGCCTACCAAGGGTGTTGTGTGGTACCTGCAGGTGGCTCCTGGGCAGCCTGGTGCATGAGAGGAGGAGGGAGATGAATGAGCTGGCAGGAGCTGCTGGGCTTGACTTTACTTGACTGCCCTTGGATGTAACAGCAGAGCAAGCCTCCCTGTAGGCCAGCCAGCAGTGGAGTCCTTTGGAGAATTCTTGTCATCTCCTGTCTGTAATTCATTAGCTTTTTCTTTTCTCACCATTGGCATCCCGGTACGTATGGCTGGCATGTTGTGGTAATCATCCTGTGAAAATTTTCAGGGAGCAGACTACTTGTACTTTGAGAGTATGAGTTGGAGATAAAGGATGAGTTAGAAAGGCACAATTTTACCTGTGTCTTGCATACTTTTTCACTGGTTTATTGTAATTATTGATAGATAACCGTCAATCATCTGATTGATACAACTTCTCTGTGTGCAGAACTTCGTATTTAGAAAGAAGCTGAACTTCACAAGTTGGGCCTTTGAATCTGTATCTTGATGAGCAGACGTCAAATCTTCAACCATCTTGCTGATGTCCAAATAAGCTACTGCTGATGGTGACTGAAGAGCATATGGGCTATATGCACTGCAGAAAGAGTGGTCTCTTCCTGGTTTTTAGTTTTAGCTGCTGTAGAGCCTTCAAGGTGGAGGGCAGTGTACATGCCGTATCAAAGTGATCTGCTGCACAGAGAGCCAGTCAAGGGATAATTAAGAGTTAGATAACTGTAATATAATTCCCAAATGTACCATCTTAATTTTACAGTAGTTTTATAAAGGACCCCAACTGAACTACAAGCTGTTTAGTTGAGTTGGCTACTGGCTTTAATTTATTAACAAGTTAGATGTGGACTCATTGTTTACCTCTTCTTTCTCTTAATCTCTTTCTTCTTCAAAGCAAAATCTCTTAAACCAGTGTGAGAGTGCAATCTTTCAAATGTTCTCCTTTTCCAGTCTCTAATGCCCTTTAATTCTTTCCAAGGTAATTTTCACCCCTGTAGCTCACCTGACTCATCACTCTTCCTGCCCCTTTATATCTTTGTGCTATTTTCACGCTTCATTTTCTATTCTCTCATTGCTTTGTTTTTTGTTTTTTTGGTTTTTTTGCTTTCCCATAAGCTTCTGATATCTTTTCCCCAGTTCCTTCTTTAACCATTTCTCACAAGACTGGCGTTCAGGATCCTTAATCACTTGTGACACACTAGGCTTGTGCTGTGTCCTGCCTGGTGCTGCGGAGGCACAGGAGTCTGTACTGCAGATCAATTGACCATGCAGAGGATGCTCCTTTTTTTCCCCATCACCCTATCCTCTGGCTGAGGTGAAACTTAAGAAACTGAATCTCACAGTGCAAAACAAATGAGATTGCTTT
Organism: Loriculus beryllinus; assembly: GCA_039877255.1. Taxonomy (NCBI): domain Eukaryota; kingdom Metazoa; phylum Chordata; class Aves; order Psittaciformes; family Psittacidae; genus Loriculus; species Loriculus beryllinus. The sequence goes on along the minus strand of JBCJKH010057209.1, from coordinate 2,945 downwards.
CATTAGCCCAGGAAGACCTCAGCAGTGAGGCTTATTTGTATCAGATGTGAAGTGAGAACAAAATCCTTAGGTGTAGTAAACCAAAATGCTGCTCTGATCGTAGAATCATAGAATCAACTAAGATGGAGAAAACCTTTAAGATAATCAAATCCAACCTTTACTGGAAGGGAGATGAACTGATTCACTGCATCAGCAGATGTGGACTGCTATGGTCTATGTTTAGTTTTGGCTTGTACCTTTGCACGTACCTGCCAATGCCAATGTTGTATTGCTTAAAGAGAGAACACTAGGAAAAAATATAAATAAACCTGTACCACCATACTGAAAATTAAATGTATAAAGCCACTATAAGAAAAATGAGTAGCAGAGCAAAAGTGCTGCAAAAAGATTGCCAATGAGATAAGAGTAAAAAGAGGGACTGAGTCATTAAAAGAACATCTGTACAGTAATTCTAGAAATATTTTTGATCCCTATATCAGTTACAGTAAACTGCTATATTCCTGAAGCACATGTAAGAGACAAAAATTGTTTTATTTCTGTGCATTTTTGGATTGGGTAGAAATGTAAACTGTACTTTCTATAGAGACTGAACTGAGTGCCTTCTCCTGTCAGGAACTGTCCTATTCTGTCCACCTGGAGGAAACAAAATAACTTTGAATTCATGTGTAATATTCTTAGCTGAATTCTTTGGAGTTTTTTCCCGTGTGGAACTGTAATATTTCTTCTGCTACTGCTACTTGCAAAGTATTTCTTTATGAGGAAAATGTGATGGAGCACTTGGTTAGGCTTTGTAGAGTAACCATCTGCAGGTAGGATTCTGGATTGTAATGGCTGCATCTCACATTTTTTCTTTTTATTAATTTGAATAACTTTCTTCTAGCGATGGAAAAGTTGCAGAGATATTGCAGATACTGAAATCCTCAATAATTAGAAGCCCAAGGAAGAAAACACCAGTTTTGAACTGGTTTTGGGGGTGAGTCAGTATGGGTGCTGGCAAGGGAGCAACAGGCACCATTTGCATGTGTGTATTTTTGTATGCTGGTTTATCCTGGTGGAGAAGCTGGAGAGGGTAGCACAGACTATGGGTCTTCAGCCGCCAAGGTTGCCATTTACTTATTTTAGGGCACTGTTGCGATCAGATCAGTTCAAAGCATTGTCAGAAATCCAGGGTTTGTCTATGATTTTGAATTTTTTCAAGTAAAGGAACTTGTGCCCCAAATATCTGGGGCGATTCTAAAAACACCTTCTTTGAATAAATGCTCTGAGGGCACAGGCCATTGCCAGTATGGTAGCTGACAATATGTATTTTCTTGCCTTTTACAATAATGATAACTGAAAATGTCATTGGTATTACATAGTACATTTTCTGCCATTTGTTTAATGCCCTTAAGCATCCCGTCCTGCTAAACAAAACTGCAAATTACTGGACCTAGGTAATCTTCCCTCAGCGGCTTGATATTTGTGATTTTAATTGTCAAACCAATTACCGGGCTTTCTGCTTGAGATGCTAATATTTTTTGTGCTTAGCCAGAGGGAAAATACTGGCTATCTTCTAGGAAATCACATTTTGAAATATAGGAGTCTAAAAATACGTATTTTAAACTCAGGGCAAAATGTAAAAAATAAAGCTTTTATTTGCGAACTATCGAGTTCTTTAATCATAGCAGAATTAATACTGTTGATTTCTGGAAATCTCAGCTCAAGCAGGGAATTTAAATTGGTAGTGGAATGTTGTGAGAGAACTTGTAAAAGCTTTGATAAATGTAACAGCCTGTGTTGAAAATGATTCTTGAGTTTTTATAAATGGGATCAATGTAGGTTTACATAGTGTCAATGTGATGTCTTTTGTGCTGGGCTATGAAGTCTTTCCCTCAAACTTAAACTGATTCTCAAGGCTATGCGCTGTTTTAAAGAGTCACTGTAAATGTGAGCATTTATATTGATTACAAAGACATGCCTGTGATGACAAATCTAACCTCTTCAAATGAGTGAAGAGACAGAGGTGTGGAAAGGCAGCAGTTGGAGAATGTGAGACAGTTCTTTAAATCAGAACTACATGGTGGTTCTCCCCCCCCCCCCCCCACCTCCACAAAGTTTAAATGACTTCATTGGCCAGAAGCCTTCTCTGGAAAATGTTACTGCATTGTCTTGTGTCTGAAAAGGAAAGCTGCATTCTTCCTTCATTAATGTGCTATTTTTCTGTTAAAGTATGAAGAAACATTCCCTTTATCAGTCGGTGTTTTCAGTTGGCATATACAAAAGGGAAGTAATGGGCTGGACTCTCCTGGAATAACTGTTTAGTGTGAATTAATTGTCTCTATCTAATCATGTGTATTCTGACCAGAGAATGAAAAATGATGATCATAGTGAGAAGTGCATTACAATGGAGGCTAGCCATGATTTGGACAGAGTTTTTTCCAGGTGATCCATAATACTCCCTGGTACAGGGAGTAGTCTGCGACTATGACTCTGTGAGTACCCATCTCAGATGTAATAGGCTTCTTAACTCAGAAATGGAGCATATATATACACATATATGTATTCACTGGGAAATATATTCACCTGTACAAAACTGTTTTGCAAAACTAGATTTTATCTACTTCCTCAGCACACACATCTTTTTGTTTGGGTGAGTGCTTTTACAAATACACAAGAAGTTCTGTGTAGCTTTAGCAGAGAGTCTGTTATGTGTGTACTTGCATGTATGTATGCACAGGAATGTATATTTGTACGTATGTGTGTATGGCTATGTATATAGATATGTATGCATGTGTATTTTTGAACTCAAACAGTATTGTTTATAAATAATAGATTCTATCTAGATATTTCACTATTTTAAATTGACAATGTGAACATATATTTCTTGGTAAATGACTACGTTTTCCTGCTCATAGCTCTGTCCTGAGCCTCTTTATTTGTGATGTCCTTTATCAGCTCTTTGCCAG
>JBCJKH010057208.1:2561-13032 GCA_039877255.1 Loriculus beryllinus | reverse complement strand
GAAACTCAAAAACACAGCGCTTGCACCAGCTACTAAGAAGGAGAAAAATGACTGCTACTGCTGAACCCAGGACAGTAGATAAAAATTATTTTGTATATTCCAGTTGTTGTCTGCTGATAGAATTAATGTGAATGTATTTTGCAGTTTGAGTCGAGCTGGTAGGTGGTGTTTGGAGCAGCCTGCTTTGCCTTTGTGTTAGCTTGTATCTATCAACTGCTTTCGTAAGACCAGAAGATGAGCTGCTGTTTCACCTTCTTGCTCCTGAAGGGGAGAGACCCTCTCCCAACTGTCTGTTTCTTCTGTGGTTTAGAAAATTGAATTAGTTCCCACTGAGTTTAATAAACACTAGAGTGAGAGAGAAGGGGTGGGTTGTGACCATGCAGCAGGGTAGGAACAAGGACAAAGGAGCAGTGGTGAGCCTTAAGTTTGGGTGAGGTTTTACAACCAGCTGAGCTCTAGAGATGAAGCAATCTTTCCTGTGAAGAAAATCTGAGATATGTAAATGTAACCCACTCTTGGCACTAAACCTAGCACAGTTTCTGAGGGAAAGGGAAGAGATCATTTCTCTCAGTTAATACTTAACTGAGGCCTGTTTCTGATCACTCGTTTACAATTTACGCTTCTTCCCCACTCATTTAACCTTTGTAGTAGAGGTTGTGAGTCAGCGCATCAGCTGCTGTTCCTAATGCGGCTGGAGTGATACACTATCATTTGCTATCAGTCCAACAGTTTGTTTCACTGAGCACAGGACTTTGGTAGGGTTGGTTGGTTATTGCTCTGCAGGGAAGGTGACCTCTGGCAATGAAGTGGAGGGAGCCAGACAACGGGAACACGTAACAGCTTCTCCTGCCACATGCGTTAGTGGTACGTGTGATTTGGAGTCTGCAAGTATCCAGTAATAAATCCATATGTAATAAATTTATTACTGAATTTATTCAGTAATAAATCCAGTAATAAAAATTAATATTTTTAAGTGGTACCTGTTGGAAGTTTAAGAGGTACGAATGCAGAAATATATTCTGAGAGAGCATGCACAGAAGGTGGAATGCCTTGACAGACTCCTTTAGATTCCTGTTAAATATTTCACTTCGTGATCTGCATGGATGAATTTTTGCTTTTTTTTCTTTATTTTTTTTATCCTGTGATAATGCTTCCGGTGCCTTTCTCTTCTAGGATGTGTCCCAGATGTGTCTCATACATCACAAAGGAACAAAAAGGGTGCTTTTCCAGCCTTGCTGGTCACATTTAAGCATAGCAGGAGTGGCATAACTACGTCTCTATACAGCAAACCTGAGAGTGTTGAACATACAGAATATAATAGAGTTGTGTTTTCATTTGTAGGTTTACTTTTTCCATATACATAGTTTTCATATTAGCAGGTGGTATGACAGAAGTCAAGAATACGTATGAGAGGAATGAGAAAAAACAGTGCTATGGTTATTCCTCTGTAATTGAAAAAATACCCCATAAATCTCAGACCATGAGAGTAACAGAAACATCAGAATTGCTCTCTACAATTTAATCCCTACTGATAAGTGTAGTGCCATGTCATTAAAATAGCACTCAGAGGGTATTGTGTGATGAGGTTTGGAATAAGGTATGGTTTAATAAGCCTTGGAAGAAGTACCCAACTAATTTTCTTTTTTAAAGATATGTTCAAGATGTTGATGAACTAGTTGTGGTGCAAAGTAAGAAGAAACTCAATCTTCACTAGCCTAATAATTAACCTATGGTACCTATAGCCTAGTGCAGCAGAGTGTTTTGCTCTGGATAGTGATTGGAAGTCTAGCTAGTGGAGTGCTTTTTTTTGGAATGTAACATCAAATGATTCTTCAGATTTCTGCTTCCTCAGAAAACCTTTACTCTGAAAACATTTTGGCATCTGCAGTTGCCAAACTGTTCTTCTTGTCTACTCCTTCATCTGTCCATTTCATTTCCACTATAATTTGTCCCTTGCTTGTTGTCAGCAGGGTGGTCATAATAAAATGGAGGTTCTGTCTCCATAAACTGTGACATTTGAGTTCTAGTTAATTATCAGCAACATCTTTCTATTGAAAACTTTTAGGTTGGTGACGTTTTTTATTAAGAGATTTTATGAATCCTATCAACCTTTTATGTTTCATGTTTTACAGTTAAAAATGAGGGAAGAGCAAAGTAACAGTGTTATTGAAAGAAGACAGTTCAGTGATTTAGCTATTTTGTTCAATTATTACTGTATACCAAATAGTGCAGATTTTCTAGCATAGAATTTACAGTTAGGTTGCATGACTTAAAATACCTTTCCTTTGACTTTGGGGTTTTTATAGTCTTTCTTAAAGCAATCTTGATTTCTAGTAGTAGTAAAAGTGAATTGGAAAGAACTCCAGTGTTCTTGCATTGACACTGACTTGTTTTTATTTATATGGAGGTCAACTCCCTGGAGTTCCCTGATTTACCACTACAGGCTGTTGCTGTTGTGCATGGGAATGTGTTCACTTGTGAGGATCGGACTCATTAGGGTTCACCTACGTGGATAATTTCCCTGGCTTTTAACTTGGTGACACACAGCTTAAATATTTCAGGCTAACAGACTCCTTTTGTCTCTGTGATTGGCTCAAGATATGACTTGAATGATATTCCTAATTTCAGTTCTCTCATTGTTAGCTTGAGCAAAAAGCAGCACTTAAAGTGTCTGAGCTACTCTACAGCTACTCTAATTGAAGCTACAGTAGTCTTGTAATTTGAACTACTTTTTGCAGTCTGTTTTGTAGTCTGATTACTTGAATTGTTTGCCTGATATTCCCGTTTGGAGGTGTTTGGGGCATCCCTTGGTTTGTCATCCAGCAGTTGTCTCTTCTCAGCACCAGTGTTTGTGCTGTTGTCCAGGGTCGCTCTGTGCCTTTGTTTCATTAATATTTCAGTGCCTGAAAGTATTTTATCTTCAGGTGAAATCGTAACTAATACCAGGTCTGCCATAAAACCCCAGAGTCATACCTGTTGTCTCACAGCTGAGTGGTTTTCTATATACAGTCTGTAATTCTTGGCAGCAAAAGAGCTTTAAAAATCTGCAGCTGTTTGACGTATGAAGGTGTCTCCCCTAGACAGGATATAATATCCAAGAACAGTAGTGCTGGGTTGAGTTAGGGCTAATATTTACCAGTGAGAAATCCAAGCTGTTTGAGAAGAGAGGAAGAGTTGAGAGGCACAAGTCAGAGAAACAAATCAACTTGACCTTTGCGAATAAGGGTTTGATTCATCATTGATACCTGAGAAGAGGGAAGTGAGACAGTAGTTTAGGATGGGGCCAGTGGAAGATACTGTGTAGTAGACATTGTTTTTGAGGGTTTACTGTTTCCTCCCTGCGTTTTATATTCTTCGAGTAATAGTATCCATCTCTATTAATGTAGTTCAGAGGGAAGACTAATTGCTGAAGGTAAAGAGAGGTCTGGGAGTATTTCAATCAAATGGTTTTGTTCAGCAATCTCTTTCAGAGGTATGTATGTTTGGGATTGACAAAATATAGTAACTGCAAATTGTAGAGAATTTGGATTATGGATGATAGTATTTTGAGATAAAATTGTGATTTAGACCTGTCTGACTCTCACAAATTGAGCAGGATATGGTTTTCTTTAAACTCTGTTGCATGTTAGTGCTGATAAAACCCCAGCAATTCCAGGCTCCCTATGAATGTGTTACATTAGGTTAGGTGGCTGAATTTGCTGATACTCATTATGTTATATGAGAACCAGGCTGTCAAATGGATGTATTTGATTCATTTATGGATGTTGTAATAGCAAGTACCAGGAAGACTAAGCTAAGGTCGTATCTTTTCAGTGTGTGACATTTCCTGCAGAATGTGGTAACTAGCAGACAGAAATCTGTGCAAAATACTGCCCTTGGTCAAATCTCACTTCATTATTGATCTGTCTTCATACATGACCTTCCTGAAAATCGTAGAATGGCTTGGGTTGAAAGGGACCTTAAAGATCATCAGGTTCCAACTCTCCTGCTGTGGGCAGGAACACCTTCCTTATTATAGACTGTTGAAAGAATAGTATATAATAGTGTCAATCGCTGTTGACTCCTTAGCACTCTGAGCACCTGTGTTCACAGTGGCTGCCTTCACTGCTGCCACCTTCTTTATTATTTTCCTTCTGATAGGTCTGTGGGATGCTTCAATTTTCTTAGTGTGTTTAATGGACATACAGCTGTTGGTTCAGCATTTCAGGTTTCCTGAATTTGTTATTCGGTTTGTTGGAGAGGTGTATTTCTGGTATGTTAGGCCACCTTCTGAACTATTTATTTCACACTATATTTTGTAAGTACTTTGTGGAAGATGAGGTGATACCAGGCAGTAGGCAATTTCTGATGTGAAGTGTGTTTGCCAAACCTCTCAGATCTTCCAGAACTCGTTGCAGAAAGCATCAAGCAGAAAAGTGACATATTTTTAGAAAAGGTTGGATATTGCTGTATCACTTAGGATTTTGGTGTGTGTTTTTTGTTACAGAAGAGAATAGGCAATAAGATTCCTAGCACGGCTGGCGCAGTTTTGGGAGGTGTTTAAAACTTTGTGGTGCTGCAGCTGTTTGCCCAGCGGCAGTTTTGACAGCTGCTAATGTGAGCAGAGAGAATTACAAATATTAATACAGAAAAACTGTTTTCACAAGCTAGCTGTAATTGGATGCCTCATTTATATATATGTGTGTGTATATATATGTATGTATATATACACTTTATTTGGGGGAAAAAACTCAGATATTTTCCCATGTTTAGTTGTTCCCCCCACCCATGTTTAGTTCTCTTTTGTAGGTGGTTTGTTATGAAAAGCAAGCGAGTCAGTTTTTCTCATAGGTGCTCCTAACAGTTGTTTCTCTAGATAGACCTAAGTTACTTCCCAACTAGAATATTCCTTGGCTAAATAAAGCACATTCCTTCTACTCCTTTGCATTCTCTTGGGATGCCAAGTGAAATCTAAACATCTTAATGTAAACCCATTTTAGCTAGATTTTGGGAAAACAGAAGGAAATTAAGAGCTTGATTTTTTTGATAGCTGCCTTGATTATTGGTGGCTTTGTTTTTGTATTTTCTAGTTGGGACAGACCAATAAGTGTCTAAAGATTGGAGAGAGACCATTCTCCATACAGGCTTCAAAGTAGGTTTCTGTAATTTTACTTACTCAAAGGAGCAAAGTCTTACTCCTCCATAAGGTGGAAAGGTGGGATTGAGAGAGGATAAACCAGCTAGCTTTCTTCATTTTGGTGCCCAAATGACTATAATGTGGGCCTGGCTTCAGCAAGAACCAATTTAGCAGCAGTCTTGTGTCATACAGGGCACTGTCTTTGCATCAAATGGAGTTACTGCATGTTAGCTAGTTGTCTCCAGTGTGATCCTAAAAGGAGACACAGAAGTGTTTCTTCTAAAGTTAATGTCCTCCTTTCATTACATGCTGTTCATTAGACATGACATGGAAGCACTCTGTTGTTTTGGTTTAGATCTTGGTTTTCTCACGAAGGAAAATGTACTTTCCTCTTGGGAAGCCCTGTTTTTAATCTGTCACCTGAGTTGAGCTGAATAATGACTTTGCCAGAATTAGTATTGCACCAGCACATTTATTCCCCCAGTTATGTCACTGCTAGCCTCTTCCCTCTGATCTGCAATATGAAAATTTGAGCCTGCTTAATTATTTAGTAGTAGTGAATTTAGAGCAAGTGAAAAGGAAGCTGGCAAGGACCACTAAATGACGCAAAGTAGCATTAGGCAGCCAGCCAGCTCAGTGGGTTGTGAGTAGTAAGTGCTGTTTATGGTACCTACCTCAACTGTGTACCTTTTGTTTATGTGCTTGCCATTAAATTGCAGTTGTTGCCCCTCAATGTGGCCATGTTGTGCTAAAGCATAGATTATTATGATAAATGTACTTTTCTGTGTGACTTCAGAGCGTGATGTGTAAAAATGGTTGCATTATTTCAAGGCCTGTTTTTCCATCCTCAGTCCTAAAATGCAATCCCTAAACAACACTATTTGAAATCAGAAAACTGTTAATATTTATCCTTATCATAGTCTTTTTGTACTTAAATTTTCAGCAGCATGTCTATTGCTGGCTATATAGAATTTCAGACCATTGAAAGTAATTGATGTGGCAACAGAAGTTGATGAACTGATGAGCTGGTCAACAGCAATTGTAGCTTCTGCTGATGCTGGGAAAGAGGTGATGTTTTGGTTTATAAGAAAGGCTTGCTTGTAAATTTGGAGACTGACCAGGACTTGACAGAACAGGAAAGGAGATTTCTCTTAACATTTTATTTATGCGAGAGGTCTGTGGATGTTAAAATCACGAATGGCATAAGATCAGAAACAGGCAGTCCATCTAGTAGCTGTGGATAAGACTTTATTTCTTATCTCCATTTTAGATGTGGAACACTTCTAAAAGAATCCAACAAATTATAGTTCAGCTTGACTGATACGCAATTAAAATAATGCAGAGAAGTTATTATTTAATAAATCAAGTTTTCATTCAGAGATGCTCAAAGTCAGTAAAGCTTTTAATGAATACTGTGGTTCTTCCATTTTCTGATATTAGAAAATGATAAATAGAGGAACCTCAACGCATAAAGGATGTTAAACAGTTACTGAAATGTAAGCATGTTCTCCCAACCACTGTCTTTAAATGACAGCTTCAGAGATGATTTTTAATAATAAAATCCTTGGCTGTCAAATGTGTGTGCCATGCTTTATCTTTACTGGCATGAATGATTCCATTGATCTTATGGCTCAAGGTAAAAGGAAAAAAAAAGGCAGTTGCATAAATGTAATCTCCAAGACAGTCTAGTAAGATACGGTTCCATAAAAGATGAAATATTTGTATGTGACATCTCATTCAGTTACTGGAACCATAAACTTTGCTTTTCTTTGACACAGTCATTTACTTTCTATCCTGTAATTCTTGCCTAGCTTTTTTTTTTTAAAAAAAAAAGATAATTAAAAGAGAGAATTATAAAATAGTTTGGTTCCTTATTCTCAAAGTGTCCTCTTTCTGAGGATTATGGAATCACTGAAGAACATGCCCTAGCAGTCACTGGAGAAAACCTGGAATGGATAGAAAGGAAAACATGTTCAGAATCTCAGAAATGTTGAGAACAAAGAGATATAAGGAAAAGGTTGGTGAACTGCTGCTGTTCTTGAGCTAATATGATGCTGGAGTGTTTGACACATTGTCTGGAATAATAAATTCAGCAGTCGGAGAAGGGAAAATACATGAATTGTTACTTTTCTGATAGGGAAGGTGATGTTGTCTATCAAGGTTTTAAATCAGAGTGAAGACTTTATGGTGTTTCAAATCAGTGTATTTTATCTGAACAATTTGCATTTTTATGGTTAAAGTGAAATAAAAAGTAGATCATGAAGTCCGTATTGCGAGACTGTTTAGGAGAAAGGTGTCTGTAGAAGATCTAACCTATTGAAAGAGAAAAATTCCTCTGTCCAGCAGTGAGAAAGTAACTGGGGGAAAGATCTCTAAAAAGCTGAAACCAGGGCTAGCCTGCTATAGAAACTCAGCATGCCTCTTCATCCAGTAGTTGCTGGTCATCATCTTATGAAAACTGTTTCATTGTTTGTAGATTATAGAAGATTTTGTCTATAGTCAAAAGATTGTCTGATGCTGCTGTGCAGCATTTGGTCATCCATGCCAGTTTCAAACAGATGAGTTCTGGGATTAGTCAAGGTCCTAGTATGAAGCATGTTTTCCAATGCAGTTTATGAACCCAAGGAAATAGTGAATACAATTAAGTAATTAATACCGTACTATTTTATTAACTGCTTTCCAAAAGAGGTGAGTTTTATAGCAGATTGAGTCCATGATCGGAGATTTGACTACGGTTGCAATTGTCCAGATGCCAAAGTCTTTATATAAAAAAAGTCAGTCACATAATGAATGCAAACTGGAAGCTGTGTATCTGCTGTTCTGTTTGACAGGTGTGATGGCAGGCCGTTTTCATCTCCTACTATACTACCAGCACTTATCGCTTTTAAGCCATAGCCATTGCTTTTTCTTAAATTCTTCTTGGGGACCTAATAATTATTATAATACTATAGAATTATGATATTAGTATAATATAATTATTACTATAATAAATTATCATAACAATTGAAGTGCTTTATTGGTGTAATATTTCAGTCTCTCTCTTTTCCTCCAAGAATTCAGAAGACGCCATACTTATGCTTCCTAACGTGTCATACCCATGTTAACAAATGCATCAGTAGCATAAAGAAATTCTGGTAATGTCAGACTTTTTAATTTGATAGAACAGCAGTAAAATTCTAGTTTGCTGAGAGTAGCTGAATGTTTTATCTTGTAATGTCTATCGGTTGGTAATGCATTTGGTTGGAATGGCAGAAGGAAGTATCCCAGTGAATTTCAGGAATTTGAGGGAGCCTGGGCCAGAGGGGCAGGAAGCCTGTAGTCTCTGAACAGATTTGAGTTTAAAGAAAAATCTGTTGGCAAAGGCTTTTCTTTTGTGAAATGGCTTACTTTTTCTGGCCTGTAATGTTATGTGTCTACTTTGAACAGTGCTTAAGCAGTTAAAACTGCTTGAAATGTGTTAAAGCAGTGATTAAAAGTTAAATCTTATGATAAGTTAAAGCTTACCATTAGATGGACTCTTTTAATTAAAAAAAACAACCAAACAAACCAAAACAACAAACTGATTATTTTTTCCAGTTTTGTAATAGCAAGAAAATTTAGCTGTCTTTAGAAGTGTCTCAGTAGCATTTCATCATTTCTGTGTAGCACTAATTGTTTATATGTCTGATATGACATAGCTTGATTCTGCTACCTCCTACCTGAATGTTCTCTAAAGAGTATGTTAGGTTTCATCGTCAATCTCTAAATTAATTACAGAAATCCAACATCATTGGCAAATGTATGCTCTGTGAGCAAGGCCAGTAGAGAAATATGGGATAAGATGGCAAGATTAATCAATTCTAGTGGTTAGCACTGTTATTTCCCTGGTGTGCAGGACAAACGACTTTTCGAATTCAAGTTAAAAGATATCCCTGCCATTTCGATAGAGCTACATGGGCCTTCTAAAATGGGACACAACATGTATCATTCTCTTCTGTTCTGCTTTATATATGTAATGCTTTTCCATCCCCAGTTAATGAAAGAATCTGGTCTTTCATTTTTTCATTTTGTAGTGGTCTGAATTAGGTTGTTGCTTGATCTGTGATACAAGAAAATGTTTTTGAAAGCTGCTTCTGTTTCTTCTTTCTGTTCCTCCCCTTGCCTCCTTTTGTATGAAGTTTTGTGCTGCTTGATTTCTTAGTTTGACATGTAATTCCTTATTCCTTCTCCTGGCTTTTCTATTTTTGCCGTTTCAAAGTGCATTATTTCCCTGCTGCTCTGTGAGGATGTAGTTGCTTGTGCAGCTTATTTCTGTCTATCTTTTTCTGTGATACCACTGTGTGAAAGGTGAAGAGGGAGTTGCACTATCACTCTTGAAAACCAAATACTTGATTCCATGTGATATGAACAGTGTCATGGTCAAGATCCCTGTTGAAAGTTAATGAGATCTCCAGAGTTAACAAAACCCTATTTTGTTGACATGACCAGTTTTTGTTGGGTAGTCGGTACTTACGTTTCTGTACGTAATTCTCTTTTATGACTTTAAAAGTTGGCAGACATAGAAACTGGTTCACTGGGGACAAGAAAGAAGGCAGGATGCTTGAAGAGGGCCATGTTGGAGGTGTATGAGAACAGGTTATATTTTTCTTTTTCAAGTTTATTGCTTGAGTTGTGATGGAAACATAGAATGGTTTGGGTTAGAAGGGATCTTAAAGTATCATCTAGGTCCAATCTCCATAAAGTTGCATGCTTTTAGAGGCAACTGAGCCATCATCACAAGTACTGAAAACTGTGAAGGTACAAGATGAATGCTAATGTCCTGTGTTTCTGAGACTGTATGTAAAATAGTTATGGTTGGCCAGGAAGTCAGGTTAACACTACTGTAGCTGCAATTACAAGGATGCGGAAGGATGCTGTTTCTGCATATGTGGATGTGCAGAAGTCACTGCTCTTGGATGCCATATGCTGGCAAAGGTGTATTCTGTACTCTAATGGCTGGTATGCTTCCCTGAGTAGCTTTATGGTAATGTCTTTGTGTAAAGCTTGTCTTTGTGGAGCTTACAGTCGTTCTGGGAGTGCTTTGCTGGTCTAGCATGCAGAGGTTTCTGAGTTGAAGTATTCATAGTGTTTATATAACTTAATCGATTCTGTTCTTATAGACTCAGAGGAACTTTTTTCCCCCAAATCCTTTGGTCTGGATAAGAGAAGGAAGGATGATTTTCTTGTCCCCCTTCTCCCCTTTTATTTTTAACTGTTTCTCTTGCTGTTAATTGTAGAGCAGTGCTGCACTAACCGCAGTGATGACTTTACGAGGTAGCAATCGATAAAAGATGGCCTGATAACAAAGGCTGAAATGATTTGTACTTGAACAATCAT
>JBCJKH010057207.1:2562-17436 GCA_039877255.1 Loriculus beryllinus | reverse complement strand
GGGCAGTGGAGGTGGTGGAAAGTCAGCATTTAACCCAGAAAAATTCATGGAATTTATCTTCTGGCATCATGTTACAGTAACTTCAATTTTATCAGAAAAGCAGTCCGAAAGAAATTTCTAATAAGTATAGTGTATTCCACTTCTTTAGTGGGATTTCTTCAAATGTAGGAGGGTTCAAGTCTTGCCCCAAGATAAGCTAAGTCAGAGTGCCAGGGATGACCTCTTGGCAAAACCAAGGATTATTTGATGAAGATCCATCAAATCACAGTTCTTTCTGAGATAGTGCTATATCAGAATGTTGCCATTCCACAGCGATTTTCAGTAATGCATGTAATCTTGCAAGTGATGCAGAATAGGCTTATGAAGAAGAGAAAAGAAGCCAAAATCCAGACAGTAGAGTGAAAAAGGCAAAGAGGGGTTTATAAGGAAATGAGAAGTTAAGGACCTATGCTCTGGCCTGATGTGCCAGTCTGAAGCAAATTCAATGAAATGTAAAACACTAAAGAAGACCATTAGTATGAGAACTACTGTTACCTCACCAACATTCCTAAATATTAGTAAATATGACTTTACTATCTCTTTAATTACTACTGCTCACTTTCACTCTGTACTAAGATGGCAGATAGAATGAGAAATATGAACATAATTCCAATGTTTGCATGTGTACATTGGCTAGCTAGGGAAAGCAGAGTGTGCATTCACTCCTGTGAGCCTGCCTTTCTCTCAGGAATCTTGGAAATAAGAGGATGTTTACCTCTTCCAAGGTGGCCAGGGAAAAATGAGCAGCGAGCATTTCCACAGTCGTGGAAAGAACAGAACCCAATATGTCTTCTTAAAGGTCATCATCCTACATATAAATCACTCAGCTTGAAAGAATATGCTATCAGTCTTACATTCCTGCAACACCCACAGAGATGGAAAGAAGAATTTTGTTATGAGGTAGCTGCTTCAAAGCAATCATGATGAAATTTTTCTCCTTACTTTGCAGTTCTTCTACTAACTTAAAAATTTCCACTGTAAAAACTCCTTATACATGAATGCACAAATAGCAAACTGCACCATCTTAAAGATACTTCTAGATTTCTCACTTTGCTGCCCTCTCTTCTCTAGCTGTAAACCAAGAGCAGCTTCCTGGTGAGAGTTGTGCCAGTGCTGTTCAGTCTTGTGGAAAACACACCATACAACTACATATATAGATATAAAGACTAAGTCTTAATATGGGGGGAGAGGATAGGGGGGAATGAGTAAACTCAGTAGAATTTGAGGTTTTGTGATTTTCATTAGCTATTTTTTTAAATTCTTGAGGTTTCTCAAAACTGAAAACCAAATGTCTTAGTAGGACAAAAAAGCCCTCTCCCTTCTAGCTTGGCTCTGTCTCCTGGACCCTGCAAGAAAGAGAAAGGTTCCTTGGCTCCTGCTACCCTGCAAGGCCAAGGCCAGCCAAGTTGGAAGGAGCTTCATGGCAAAATGAAAGGCAGCAATGCTTGCACTGGCATTGCACTGGTGTTTTCTGCTCTAGTGACAGATTGAGCCTTTGAAGTTCTTCGAGCCTTCCTGGTTCTCAAACAGCAACACTTTTTCTGCTGGAATTTCAAATTGTGATGAGAAAAGTTGATGAATTCCTCCTATTTTTTATTTATTTTTTTTTTTGTTAACATTTGTGGTGTTTATCCATCATTTGACAGGGCTCCATTTCTTAGATTCTGTAGGCAACTCAGCCAAATTCATGTCTCTTTGCATCAGCTGCAGGATCCTTCCATTCATATTCCGTAACCTCAGTTCAGGTCTCAGCAGCAGGGATCCTGGTCTCCTTGTTTGACTCCTGACAATATGCAGGACAAGTTCTGTGGATCCACCATAGGGATCCATTCTCCTGCTCCCCACAGAGCATGGTGCCTTAAAGCCATGCTAGCAGCTCCTCAGCATGGTAACCTGCAAGACCCAGGGCTGCGACTGGAGCCCTGTTTTGTGGAGATACATTCCAGTTCTCCAAACTAGAGTGGGAGTAGCTTAAGAGTAAGATCTGTGTGCCTCTTTCGTTAGCCCAGGGCTCCCTCCGTAAGGAGATGCCTAAGCAAGCCCACTGAGCCCTGCTTGAGGTCAAAGGAGCTGGTGCCTCCTATGGAGAAAAGAGGGACTGAGTTGCTGGGCTCACTTGAGAAGCTGCTGGCTGATGTCCAGTAAGGTTTACAAAACTTTACCTCCAGCAAACTTTTTCAGATAGGGGTGTGGGGGTAGACCGGGACACATCTCGCCTTTTGGCTGCTGTATAATTTTAAAATAAAGAAGTTTAAAATGAGACAAATGATTCAGCGCTCGGAAGGTGGAGTTTTGCCGCCCTGCCGGCAGAAGCACCGAGCTCTCAGCCGACGAGGCTTCGCGAAGCTCCCAACCGGTCCGGCGGAGCCGGGAACGCGCTCCACGCCCGCCGGGACCGGACTCGGGCGGCCGCGGCAGCTGGTCTGACTGCGTTCACCTCCCTTCTGCCGGGGCCTGGCGCCGCCTCCCGGGGGCTCTGCCGGGCCGGGGCTGCCGCTATCATCCCGCCTCGAAACCAGAAGCTCGACGGCACACCCGAACGCTCCCCCGCGCTGCTCCCCGAGGGAAATACTGGTCCCCGTCCCGCCTCCCGCACCGCCCGTGGAGGGCGGTCGCGGGGCGGAGCAGGGGCGGCCCCGGGCCCGGAATGGCCTCGCAGGTAGGCGAGTGCGGGCCACACGGTGGGGAGGGGGCGGCGCGGGGGCTATGTCACGGCCGCGACGGGGCGAGCCAGGGGCGCGCCCCGGCGTCGCTGATTGACAGCGGGGGCCCGGCCCGTAGCCGATAAAGTCAGAGGCGCTGGGCGCGGGGCCGTGGAGGGACTTGTGACGGCGGCAGGGTACTGTGCTCCGCTCTTCACCGGTAGAGCCTCACCGCGCCGTCGGCTCCCCCATGCCAGGTGAGGCACAAGGCTGGACGGCGCCGTACACTTCCCCCGTACCGTAATGCCTCCTTCCAGAGGGGAGGCGGTGGGAGCTGCTTCCGCAGCACCGGAGCTCTCCTTGGGCAGCCGTCCCCCGCGGGTGCGCGGGTAGCAAAAGAAGGGACCTGCCCCAGGAAGGCTGACCCAAGGCTTGTGTGCGGCGTCTGCCCGCTGCGCCGTGCCCGCAGGGATGTGCTCCTATGGGGGATGCGCTGGGATTGAGAAGGGAAAGAGGCTTCGTGGCATTGGCCGATAGTTGGCTGCAGCGGTGCTTCCTCGGGGCGGCAGGTCGTAAGAGCTCCCCGCGAGACAAAGAAGGTATAGGCGGTGAATGTTGGCATCCCCGAGTCCTTACGAAAATATGTGGAATTGGCAGTGTTGAAGCTATATGGCTATATCCAGAGGCATGAACGTCTGCACGTTCCAGTGAACGCCATCTGCTCCATTCATTTTGAGCGTAAGCACATCTGGAGATGCAGCTACGTGGCTTATAGCTGCATAGTGCTTCAGGGCAAAAATGCCATCATGTTAAAAGACACTTTATTCAGCTACAGTTAGGTGCAGAGGATTGTAAGAATGGATGAATGATGTTATATGTATATACAGGAAGGAGAGAGGAGTTTGTATGATAGCACTGAAAAAGTTATTGAATAGTAAAGCTAGTAGCCAAAATCAACATATAGTGAGGTCCCATTTTCCTACAGGGAATTTCAGCTAAACACTGTGCTCCAAAATAAAGATGCAGCTTATTCTCTATGTCGTGTAGAGGTGTCATGTGGTCTCTGGGCCAGCAACTGAAATATTGTGGATAAAATTGTGTATTTTCTGTTTGTCTTTCCCTTTTTTTTTTAGGGGCATTTACATAAAAAGGAGTTTTATTATCCAGATTTCCT
Organism: Loriculus beryllinus; assembly: GCA_039877255.1. NCBI lineage: Eukaryota > Metazoa > Chordata > Aves > Psittaciformes > Psittacidae > Loriculus > Loriculus beryllinus. Next base: position 13,581 of record JBCJKH010057207.1, on the reverse strand, counting down.
CTTCCCTTCACTTGATAACATGTTTTACTTCTGGTATCAAGAGTAACCTCAGAATAAGTATTCCAAAAATCAGACAAGATATAAATTCAGACTTTATATGTATAGTTGCATATAATGAGGGTTCTGTTTATGGCATTTCATGAGATAAATTGAAATATTGTAGTTGATAAATATTATTTCTCTAATGCTTGCTACTTTTTGGTTTATTCATAGGAGTTATGCTGCAGAGGAGTGGGCTCCTGTGGCTTGCTATCTTGATAACCCTGTGGGTTTCCTCAAATGCTCATGGTAAGTTCTGACACTTCTTAACTAGAGATTTAGTAACTCACAAAGCTAAAAGTCAGCGTAAAATATTTGCTTATCTGAGCTACAGTGGGCAAAGTAATCATATTTTATTTTTTAGAAGTGTCTAGAATAGTAGTTCCTAGTGGTGGTTTTGGTAGATACATCTTACTACTGCTAAATAAAGTTTCTCAAGAACAAGTAAATCTAAGAAGTAATTCCTGTTATACTTTCTAGTGGAAATGTATGGTGAAAGTCACATGTAAGCAGAATCACTGAGTCTGATGAACATTTTAAAAGGCAGAGATAGAGAAATAGACCTCTACAGGCCAAATATAAGTAGAGTATAAGCTGGCACCGTGCCAGACCCTCATTTACATCTTATTTCTTGGCCTGAGTCATTAAAAGCAAATCTCTTGCTTCCTGTTGTCATGTGGCCATGTGGCTTCTCATAATTTTATTTTTATTAGCTGTTAGTAAAAATGTAGGAATTTGCTCAACTTCCTTATCCATTCGTATATATTAAAAGTATTTAACGAATACATTGGTAGATGCATCCTGTGTAGGCATATGTATACAGTGTATATAGATATATACAAGTGTGTATTCAAGTGCTATAAAATGTATAGCCATATGTTTAGTTATATAGCCATATATTTAGTTATATAACCAAATATATTTATACCTATGGACATTGAAGGAAAGAGTTCTCATGTAAATGAAAACGTCAGGTGGAAAACACCATTAAATGGTGTGCTAGTAGGAACAGTTCTGTTTGTGAAAGTATGGAACTATTAGGTTTACTCTGTTGATCCTTGCACCTTCCATATAATTGCAGTTACTAAGTATAATGTGCAGAGTTGTTTCTTTTAGGACTTTTTGTAGACACATTGTCACACCCTGTTAACTCTTTCAGATGGTGAGAAGGAAGAGGAGACTACCTTTGATTTACTTCAAGTCAGTAATATAAACCGAAAGACAATTGGAGCAAAATTGTTTCGGGGTCCAGACCCCTCTATCCCAGCGTATCGTTTCATTCGGTTTGACCATATACCTCCATGTAAACCAGAGAAATTAAAAAAGATTGTCAAACTCATACGGCAGAATGAGGGCTTTATCCTTTCAGCCACCCTGAGACAGGACAGGCAATCTAGAGGCACTATCCTTGCTTTAGAGGGTCCTGGCATCAGTGAGAGGCAGTTTGAGATCATTTCTAATGGCCGTGCCAACACCCTGGACCTTATCTATTGGGTGGATGGCTTCCAGAATGTGATTTCCTTGGAAGATGTGGACCTTGCCGACTCACAGTGGAAGAACCTCACCATGCAAATAACAGGGGAGAACTACAACCTCTATGTTGGCTGTGACCTTATTGACAGCTTCATCTTGGAAGAGCCTTTCTATGAGCAGCTGAAAGCAGAGAACAGCAGAATGTATGTGGCGAAAGGGTCTATTCGGGAGAATCATTTCAGGGTAGGTAATCTGGAGAAGCTTGGGTCTCTGGTGAGGTAAAAAAGTAAATTCAGATAGTTTGAGAAGATGCAACAGGCACAGTTTTGTTCCCCAGCATTTTTTGGACTTGATGGGGTCACAGGTGTTCCCAAGCAGAATTTCTCCAGAGTGTGTTTTTATTCATTGCTGGGTCTGTGTTGTTTGAATCTGGGTTTCCTGAAAGCAAAGGACTGATAAAACACAGCCTAGATCCAGGCAAACTGCACAAGGCCAGTTTATGGGCTTTCCTATGCAACCATCCAGTTTTTCATTCCAAATGTAAGACTGTTAAACATGTTGCATTTTTGTGATGATTTGTAAAATTCTTTGGGGATTTCCTGAAGAGGTATTTTTCCATTCAAATCTGTCCAGGTCATAGAAGTCTGTCAAGATTTTTAAATTTTGTTTGAAAGAAGGAAAAAACCCCTTTTTTTTTTTTTTTTTTTTTTTTAATGGATCTAAACCATGTGGTGTTGGTCCATCCCCTAGTAGAATATCTTTGTTTGCCACTGGAAATAACCTGTTTGTTTCAACAAACAACCAGACAACAACAACAACAAAAAAGGTATGGAGAAGAAAATTAGAAATATTTTGATCAGTTGTATACATGTGAGATTTTTTTTTCCTTCCCGTTTTTGTGGAAAACATTTATTCTTTCTGTTTTGTTTTAAATTGAAGCAATTGCAAACTTTCTGGTTTTCCTATAAATTAAAATTGCTACCTGCCTCGTATAGTGCCCCAAGGATAGCGTCTTTTCATTCACAGCTGAAATCAAGCTTGAACTCACAGCTTCAGAAATTTCCAAACCCCATTCTTTCTCATCCTGTTGTGCCACCTAGTTGTCAGCTAGAGCACGACATGCTGTGCTGTGGTTCCGTGACCAGTTTTGGCAGGGAAGCCAGAAGTTCTTGCCTACAGCCTCTCTATTCCTGTCTCCATGACTAAGTTTCTCCATCAGTTGTCCTCATAGAACTGGTTCTGGAGCTCTGCTGTTAAGGGGATCATTGAAACAATCTGGTTTAAAAGTAATGTTTTTTCTTTGATTTTTTTTTTCTTTTTTTGAGTGAAACATACTAGTCTGGTTTCACAGTGTTGTCTCATGGTAGTGTCAGCATAGTTGAGGAGGCAGTGAAGTATGGTGCATGCGAATGTGTGGCTAAGGACTGAAGTGTGATGGGACAGGAACTTCAAAAGTTGCCTTTATCTCATGAGGAATAACTCATAGAACTATAAATCTAAAATGTGTTATGAGCATAGAGATTTGAGCTCATAGCTGATCAAAAACTTTTATTATGACTAATTTCAGAGCATACCTGGTTTTGCTGCTTATAGTGTTGGAATTGTTTATAACAAAACTATATTTTTTCTATTGTGTCAAGTTTAATGTCTTCTAGATTGTTTTTTACATATTTACTTATGGCTGAATCCAGTCAGTGGCATGGGATTGAAACAGATCTGTTATTATTTACTCCCAAATTGGCCTGATTTTTAATTATTTTTTTATTATTATTACAGGGTCTTTTGCAAAATATTCAGTTAATCTTTGATACTTCAATAGAGGATGTTCTGCGTAAAAAAGGATGCCAGAGAAGCCAGTCAAGTAAGGCTTTTTACCTCATTAATACCATTCAGTTAACTCTGAAAATCGGAAATGTCAACAGTGATGTATTATCCTAAAGCTATGCAACATGTAACTTTGAAATTAAAGAGGGAGTGAGCTGCTTTTTGGTGGTAATAGGAACATATTCTTTAGCTATGTTGGGATAGATTTCTACTGTCTAGCCTACTATTTTTAGTTCTTATTGCTTAGGTTTATAAGTCAGCCCCTGTTTTTAAAATTGGAGAAAAGCTGTCAAGCAAGGAATTAATAGAAATAAAAGGAAAAAATGCATATGTATAAAAATATTTGCATTATTCCGTTAGATGTCTATGATTCTTTGAGCACAACAGTGGTAATGTCACTTCTGAATTTTGCTTCTGAGTGTCAATGGGCCCATAAACAAGTCTCCCAAGTCTTAAAGGTGCTGAATTCCTATGCAATAAGTTTGTTGATTGTGAGAGGCTCTGGGTTTGAAACCCAAAGCATTGTCAATCAAAACAACCTAAGGAAAATAAGGGAAAACAAAAAATCCCCAAAAACTTAAGAATTATGGAAGCCTGATGTGTTCTTGTCAAGTTCATGCTGACCTCACTAGGGAAGGAGCCCTCTGTGTATGGGAGTGTATTTGATTCATTATAAAAGAGTTATGAGAATTTGTCAAGTATTCACTGAGGTTTTGTACTTAAACGCATGGGAGGTGCTGTATGTGTTACTTTCTGATGTTTGTAACTAGCAAGAACTCAGTCAAGAATCAGCCAACAGAGCTCATTGGAGGAATTTGGTTGGGTGCACAAGGCAGTCAGGACTTCAGGGTTTCATTTGAAACTCATGTCATTTAAGCAGACTGTACTCAACCTTTTTCCTTGTTTATGCAAAACCTAGAAATTAAGTAGTAGCAGGTCTTGACTTCTTCAAAGGGGGTCAAAGTACTGAGACCTTATAATGAAGTTTCTATGCGATATATGAATGTCTGTATATATCTATATAGAGGTGTGTATACTTATGCATGCACAAGAACTTTAACTGAGCTTGTTAGTCTGTTTTTAAATCCTGATAAAAAATATTGGATGGTTATTTTATACATTCCAGAGGTGTGCCAATGTGTTAGAAATGAGTCACATGGGCTAGAATGGAAGTTAGCCTTACATGGCACAGGCAAGAAGACATGCCCTCATTTGTTGGTTGTCATCTCTTCCATCCAAGCTGGTTTTTGTACTCAGAAGCTACTGAGAAACTACTCAGAACTACTGGTTACTGGTTTTCAGCTTTGTTAGTGGAATAAAATACTTGAAGAGCAGAACTGCTGTGGGAAGAGGGAACATGTATTTTGGGTCTAGTTGTAATCTAAATAACAGAAGGATGGTTTTAGAAAGCATGCAGTGCATCTATCACGCTTCATTTACCAGTATAAACAACTCCCAGAAATTGAGGTAGAACCTTGAGGGCACATTCAGGAGTCAGAGGCAGAACAGGGTAGGATCACTAGGTGTAGATTGATTGAACCAGCAAAACCAATTAAAAACAGTGTCTATAAATCTTTTCTATTATTATTGGTTGATTATCACAAAGTGGAATAGTGTGACCAAATGTTTTGAAATTTCCCGAAGTAGAAATGGGATGTTACTGTAATTCTCCCATGAAGACAAAGCTGATGGAAGCCTAAAGGGATAATTGAGTTCCACATGCTGATACATACCTTAGGAGGAATTCTTATATCCTTGTAGACAACAGATAATATTTTCTTAAAGTATTTTTTTAATCACATCTGTCAACTACCAAATTTTCAGGTCTGATAAATTATAAAGTCTTGGGGTTTTGTTTCATCCTTCCTGGGAATTACTTAGCACACAGCTCAATTCACAGTAGTTTTACTTTGTAACACCAAGAGGATGCTACAAGGTGAAAATTACTTGAGCAACAGCAGAAGAAAGCTAATAGCACACTGTGGCTTAAGGCCATCAATATTACTTGTTATGCTGGTTATGTACATGGTTGATTTTCTGATGTTGCCTATACAACTTAATTACCACAGCTGAAAAGCCATGACCACAAGGTACATATTTGCCCATTTTGGTGAGCCAGTTGTTGAGCTGAGATACAGACACTAAGATGCCATATATATGTGTAAGTGTCAGAAAACAACGTGGTGGATGTTAATAGGGAAGTGCCCTTAGCTCTGAGGAGACAAAAAGCCTGCTGCTTTTTCAGACACTGAACTGTGTTTTTATATTATATCTTTAGTCCTAGTGTGAGAATGTGAGGTATGGTGAAATGGTATCTTGGGATTGCTGTTGAGTAAAGGGTAGGAAAGTATCTCTGTAGTGTGGTGGCTGCAAGTTGTAGAATCATAGAATAATTTGGGTTGGAAGGGACCTTAAAGATCATCCAGTTCCAGCCCCTGCCATGGGCAGGGACACCTCCTACTACACCAGGTTGCTCAAAGCCACATTCAACCTGGCCTTAAACACTTCTAGGAATGGGGCAGCCACAACTTCTCTGGGCAACCTGTGCCAGTGCCTCACCACCCTCACAGTAAAGAATTTTTGCCTAACATCTGTCTCCCCTCTTCCAGTTTAAAGCTATTCCCCCTTGTCTTATTACTACTTGCCCTTGTAAAAAGCATGTCCTAAATACTTCTGGCACGACCTATACACAATGCTGGGTAGGACAGATGACAAAAACATGTCTAAATAGGCACATTAATAAAATCCCTTCTTCTGCCAGATCAACAGAATGACATTTGCATATGTGAGAAGATGCACATTTGCTTTTCTGGTTTCTCATTTTAAAGATGATCATGTGGTCTTTAAGAAATTAGCAGGAAGCCAGCAGAAGAGAACTGATATCCCAGTGATCCCCAGGCATCTTCTTTCAGTCACTGCCAAGTACCAGTAGGAAGTGTGGATTTAGTTCTTCTAACATAGTTTTGGTTTATGTTTCCTGCTGAGATTGCAGCTTTATTAATGTCCTCAGAATGTTCTGGTCAAGGCACACTCCATGTTGGCTTGAAAAATATGAAATTAATGACCTGAGAAGTGCTATGGGGGAATCTGAGAAACCTAATGTTTCAGTGTGGTAGGAAAGTTACATTCTTTCCAGGGAATCAAAAAACAGCTGAAATAAACAGTTATGACACAGAGTTCTGATGTGCTATGTGGTGTATCGGTTTTCTCTCATCCTGTAAGTGAAGCTGGCCAATTACTTCAACTCTGGAATACTGCGAACATTTTTTTGTAGACCTTGGCTAGTGGCAGATACTTCATAGCTAATTTAAAAGCACATCAAGCCAATCATTTTAAGTATGGTTGAAAAGTAATTATTTAACGTCATTTTATGAGTTGGTTCTTTGTTTCTTCATTTTTAGCTTTCCAAATGAATGAAGAATACTTTTCTCTTATTTTCACTTCTTGCACATTTAAATATAATGCTTTACATTGTGTAGTCAAGCATAAGATCAAGCCCTCAAAATTTTGAAACGTTGCCACCTTCTGTGACTTGAAAACACTAGATGATACTGGGGTGTTTTGATGATGTGTCTTGTTGCACATGTTCCTGTTCTGACGTCTTCTTTTAAAATTGCAATATCCTTTCTTCTTCTTTCTGTTACTTGGTAATGTTATTTACAACATTACTAAACTTGCAAACAAGTCTTTATCAAGAGACAGGGCAGTATGGATTTGAGTATGGCTGATATGAAATGAGGGAACATTGGGCTCCTTAGAGAAAGCTTCCATGGAATCCTGAAGATATTTACATAGTGGAGATTTAAATGCCTAACATAACACAGACTGTTTTATTTAGTTACCTATGTTCCTTTTTTATTAATTACTGTGGATGCCTGCTGTTAACGTTTTTTTTCAAGAATTTGCTAGACAGGATGGTCTTTGATGTTACCTGTCCAGTTCTTCAGTTCTCGCTCTGTAATGCATGCAAATTTTTTGTTTTAATTACAAGCTGCCTGATGGAGGAGTATTTAGAGTGACAAATCAAATATCGAGCCTGATCTTAGCTTGATCTTCATTTCACTTCAGAATTAAACTATTCTTATAAAAGCTACTATGGGTTTTATACCAGGCAGAGCAATACAGAGTAGCATGGAGACTGGTTGAAATTTCACAGTTTTTCAAATTTGACCCAAATAACTATGGAATTTATGGGAAGAACAAGGACGATGACTGTTTTCAAGGAAGCTTTTTCCTTCCTTTTTGTCTGCATCAGGAAATAATGTGATAAGTCATGAAAAACCTGAAATCTTTCATGGCTCTGAGTGGATAAAATGGGTTGCTTTTTGATACTGTGTTCTTTTGTTATGCCTTCTTCATAAATTATTGTGCTGCAGTGCCAACTCTGTTTTAAAGTGAGGGCCATATGAGACACAGCTTGGCTCTTAGTTTTGAAAAGAGAAAGCTTATAATTGGAACCAGCTGACATCTAACCCCTCTCTTTTACTCATGAGTATAATCTGGCATGAAGCTGTGCCAAAATAGATGCGTTTAAACCCTACCCATGGGTGCCAATATGTGATTTCAGCAGGAATCTGTAATCTGTGGAAGAACTTTATGTATGCTGCTCTTCTCTTTCCCTTTCTTGCTATTAGCTGAAGTGAACACCATCAATGAGAGCACGGAAATCCTTCACTTGAATCCCGCTGTTACAACTGAATATGTGGGCGAGAAACCAGAGAAGGCAGAGTTCTGTGACCGCTCCTGTGAAGAGCTGGGCACGATGTTCACAGAGCTCACTGGCCTGCGCATTGTGGTGAACAACTTAGCGGATAACCTCCAAAAAGTGGTAAGTACTGTAAAGTGTAGAACTTAAAGAAGTCTGCTGTGCAGTGTTCTTTCTCTCTTTGCTTTACACCAGAGGTAATTAGTAGATTTCTGTATTACCTGTTATACACATATAATTACGTTATATTACATTATATTATATTTCATTATATTGTATTCCATATAATATAATATATATATTTCATGTAATATAAGGACTATAATATATACACATATATGTGTATATGCATATACACATATACCTGTTGGTATATCTACATAATATAAAGATGACCTCCATTTTCAAAGTGACTAGTTAGATAGTACTTGAGTATAATGCTTAAACAATGGCTTGGGTTTTGCTGACTGGATTTAAAAGAGCACACACACATGCATTCATATGCAGGAGAGATCTGTGGTTGCTGCAGGTTTGGAAATCAAAATTTAACAAACCCAACCTTGCCTGTGTACTGCTAAAGCACTGTAACCATGCTTATGCTATTTATGAAAACATCAGCAAGTAGCTAACTAGGGTACCTAAACATAAAGTGTGAGGGTGACATTTGCTGTAGTCTGCCCCTCTCATTCTGAATCAGTTAATTCTTTCTGAAGGAAGTTTACTACTGTGCCGTATATCTCAGGACTATAACCTTACCGTCTAAAGATGAGCTGTACTAGAGGAAAGCTAAATTGTGACAAACAGTTTTCTTAGTATTGTGTGACTGTTTTTGTACTGTTATTTGAAGAATTGCGATGCCATATTCCACTATCTGAGGTCATCTTTATGTACATGAATATATAAAAATATACATTTTTTTCTTTTTTTTTAAGAAGGAAGAATTAAATCCACTAGTGTCTTGGTTGTGGTTTTTTTTTTTTTTAATTTAAAATGTTTTGCTTGCAAAGTACACAACTTATTTTCATTTACTTCACCCTCTAGTCTGAAGAGAACCAAATTATGTGGGAATTGATTGGACCTAACAAAACACTGAAGAACCAGTCTGTTTGCTGGCAGGATGGTCGTGTCTTTGCAGACAATGAAAGCTGGATTGTCGATAGCTGCACCAAGTGCACCTGCCAGGTAAGGTTTTGGAAACATTATTGTTTTGCAGAAATGGACAGTGGGATAAATTGAGCCCAACTGTCCAGGTCAGGTCACATTTACTGAAGAACTTGACCTAGATGTGCTATTTTTAAAAAGTAGTCCCCATGTCCATGACAGACAGAATAACTTGAATTTCCACACATGAAATTTCCCCAGATGCTTACCTTTATTTGCCTCTGGATGTGAGCATGTCAGTAAATTACTTTCTTTGCCTGTAGGATTCTAAAGTTGTATGCCATCAAATCACCTGCCCAGCAGTCTCCTGTGCTGATCCATCTTTTGTTGAAGGTGAATGCTGTCCAGTTTGTTCTCATTGTAAGTATTTAGCCAAAGAGGAAGATACTCTCTGGCAATATTTGAAATCATTACTAGTGTGTTGGAGAGGTTCAAAACAGGTAAGAGGTAAAGGCAGGTGAGAGCAAATATAAAAATTATGTGTACATAAAGATCGTCTGATGTAACTTGGCTGCTTGAAGCTACCTTCTGGAGGAGTTGTTCTCTCCTCTGTGCTCCTCCCCAGTTGTTTTCCAAGTCTGGGCATTCTGATTTTTGTTGGTTTGCAATAGCACTGTGAACTGTTGTTTTATTAAGATTGCAAGTTATTTTTCCTCTTTGATAATGTAATTCTTTTACTCAGTTTTATTCCTTCTCTGTCATATTGCTTTACTTATAAACCTTGACAATCTGTTCCACATTTAAGATGGCATTGCAGGCTGTGAGCTAGGCTTTAGAGAGATAGCAGTTTTAATAGTTTCGCTGGTTAAGTGACTTCAGTGTACTAGACAGGGCAGTTACAGAAGATGATTGTTGCTTAGATGCTCTAAATAAAAACGTATTGGAATATACTCAGGTTTTTTGCCTGTTCAGAGCATAGGGTATACTCTTACAATGTGCTCTTGGTCATGCATGATGTTATGTTGTGTTAAGAGGTGAGGCCACATTTCATTATACTGACCTATATTATGAAGTCAGAGGCAGTTGGAAAGGCAAATTTTTGGCGCAGCCTTTTCTAGAAATAAAATGTTCTTCCTTCAAATGTCAGAGTCTCATACAAACACTGCAAGCAAGTTCATGAAGATCCAGTATTCTTACCAGGGCTAAGCTCTCATTACATTAAATTATAATTCCTTAAGTTCAGCAGCAGTCTGGGAAAGCAAAATTAGAAAAAGAGAGATCTGAAGGGTAAAGTTCATGTTCTACAGAAAGAGAAATGAAAATCTTCTGAATAGGATAATAGTGATGCTAAGCAGGTCTTCTTACCTTTTGTTCTGCAGCTGACGACAGTGAGGAAGGCTGGTCACCATGGTCAGACTGGACGAAGTGCTCAGTTACATGTGGCTCTGGGACTCAGATGCGAGGAAGATCTTGTGATGTGACCAGGAGTGCTTGTACAGGTCCGCATATCCAGACAAGGATGTGCAGCTTTAAGAAATGTGACCATCGCAGTAAGTAATAAAATTTCTCCTTTCCTTTTTTTTAAGTTTCTTTGGGCATCTCTAAGTAAAAACAAACTTAGAAGCTTAGTCTGGATTTCCTATGAATGCTCCCTAGTCAGGGCAGTATGTATTTGAGCACTCATGTATGCATATTTAAAGTACCAAATGTTAGATTCTTTGTCATCTCACCCCTGTCAAATATTTCTTCTTTTCTTGACAGTGCAATAGGTATGTGCACCTGGGCTTAGATCTGTTAAGCATAAAATAGTGGGTCTTTTTTTTTTTTTTAACATTATGGAACAACCTTGAGCAACCTGATCTAGTGGAAGGTGTCCC
>JBCJKH010057206.1:59408-90464 GCA_039877255.1 Loriculus beryllinus | reverse complement strand
CCTGCATCTGGGATGCAAGTATGATCATCCAAGTGTGGTGTGTCTCAGATACTGACTGTTCAATAAGCAGTAATGGAGAGGAGGAGGCTGGGTCTAGGCCACCTCTTATAGGTATTTACCTGGAGCTCTATAGCTGTCTGTGTCAAATGACCTTGTCTGGCAATCTTGGTCTCCCCTGTCGATGCTCTGTTCAATGCATACACGGTTTGCACCTACCTAAGCCTGCTGTAATCACTGTGGTATAGAGCCTGGATGGAGTCCAAAGTGTTTTGCCTGAGGTTGTGAGAAAGATCACTGAAGAAAGCTTTGATTTGAAGCATTATCTCCCAAATCCTAATTAATTTCCCTACTGGCAGGGATGTCTCTCCCTCCTCTTGTGGTTTAATTTGCACACCTGAAATAATGAATGAAAATAGAGCAGGAGTTAGAGGAGCGAGGCTGCTGGGCTGGTGCAGGGCTTTGAACACACCCTTGGAGGGGAGCTCCAGTGTGAAGGCTGGCTCACTTGCTCTGGCGCAGAGGCCTCTTCCAAATTCAACTCCACCTGGGAGCCCAGGTTACAAATCTTCTCAGGCCTCAAGGGTCTGAGATCCCCTTGAGGCATTGCTTCGCTTAACCCCTGCCAAGAAAAAAGACCTCCATTTAGTGCTCTATAGATGAGGATCCTCTGTGTGCTGTACATTTACATGGGCATTCAAGAAACTTGCACCCTTTGGGAACTTTGTCTGTGAAGTTGTGGACAGGGCCATGCCAGAAGACTTTGGAATATTCCTCTAGCTTGAAGGCCTTTAATAACACAGGCAATTATTGAAAATTTGTGATGAACAAGGGACTGACCTAATTTTCTTGTGGAATAACATCTGGCATGAACAAAGCCTCCCTCCTGCCTCTTGTTTCTCGTGTCTGGTTAAACATTGACATGGATGCCCTGTAAGTTTTATCTTCCACTGGCATGAAAACTGTTCTCCAAAGATTTCCGGTTTCATGTTGCATATTACTGTACTGACAAATATTAACTCAGTTGAAACGTCAGACTCTTGTGGTCTATTGTTTCAGTGAACTGGGCATAAAATACCTATCTTAGCAAAAGTAAAAGAGGGAGTGAAATACAGTTCAGCAAGAGTTTTTACACTCTTCTTCCACAGTCTTCTTTTACACTCTTTATTCTCCATTTTTTTAAAAATACTTAGACTGATTTTTTTTTAATGATTGTTAGGCAGGGATGTTTCAAAGCTGAACTGTATTCTTTAAACAGCTTTGACCTAATGATCTCAGAAAGGAAGAGAAATAGTGGCTGAAACCACCAGCAATCTCCAGCTGCATCTATGGCTTTGGACAAGTTTGATCCAAACCCAAATGCTGAACAGATCAGGGCCTGTGCTGTGCAGTTTTTCATTTGATACTCTCTAGCTTTGATTTCTGGGGAGAGGAAAGGAAAGGGTGTGTAGGGGATCAAAGGCACCAGCTACATCCACACCCTCATGTTAAATCCAAACCCACTTGCTTTAGGATGTTAAAGAAGACATAGAGGAAAAACATTAAAAATATAAGAGGAAAAGTAGAGGACATAATGTTTGCATAGAGAGAAGGGAGAAAAGGGGATTTGAAGCTCATATTCCATTGAAAGTTCAGCTGTGCAAATGTAAAACTTACAGAGAAACATACACTTTTTTTTTTTTTTCTTAATTTTTTTGGCACATACATCTCTTGTCATGCCACTGTCCGGAATGGAACAGGAAGTTCAGTTTTAGCCAGTTCCTCTTGCACCATACTGGATGACTTATAATGGATCATTTGAGTGTCAGTATGGTGTCTTTCCAGCTGGCAAAGAGCAGACACAAAATGGAAAAGGATGACAAGATGCCACTGGAAGAAGTGAAGTTGCATCAACAATTTCTTTGGGGAGACTAACGCAAGCAGTAGGTTGAGTTCTGATGCTCTTTTTTGATCCATGTCTAGATATCCATTCCCTCATAGATAGACAGGCTGCGACTGTAGAAGTGTATTCTGAGCTTACACAGCCCGCAAATGCCGTCTGCCTCTGGGGCACATGATCTCAAGCCTCTTCTAAAGTGGATTCTGGGGTGGGCTTATTTGTCCAACACTGGTTGCCAAAAGAGCAGCTGGGAAATGCGGAGGCAGCTGGGCCGGGCATGGTGAATGTCCTTAAAGATTGATGTAGTAGAAGAATGTAGTTCCAGACAGGAAACCAGACTAGAGGGATTTAAGGCCATTTGGTTGGCGTCAGGGTGGTTGTCTGACCTGGAGGGCATAGGTGGGAGAGGTGCCATGATAGTAGGCTCAAATAAGCCAGAACCTGAAGGTATGAGACTGGTTGAAGAAGCAGGGCTGGAGTGCAGCCTGTGAACCTGTAGAAGCTGTAACTAGATCAGAAAGTAAGATCTGCTGAAACAGATGGACTTTGTCAAAAAGTTTCCTTTGCACCAGCTACTCCTGGGGCATAACTCTTAGTGGAGACCAAAAGCCTTAACTGAGTCAGTAACAGTTTGGAAAAATCACTGGATTAAAAAATATTTTGCATATATGTATGCTAGGGATCACAGACCGCTGTGCTGTAGATAAGGGAGGGTATGTGGTTGTTGTAAAGGGCCTTGATACACTTCTTGCACTAAACTAGGATTTGTCTTGCCCAAACATTACTGCAACAGCAGTTACTGGGGACAATCCTGCCTTTAATGGAATGGAGCCAAGAGATAGTTTGGCCAAGAGAAAGTCAGTTGGGGGTCTCCATCATTGCATCAGGAAGAGTGCAAAACAAAGCAGGTGGTGTGTCATACTCCAAAGCTCTGAAAGGGCAACCAAAAAGCTTTGGAAAGGACATTTAAGGATGCTGGAATTAATCTGTTAGTGATGTGACTTGTTGCTGGTGAAATATCAGGAGGAAAGTTTGGGGAGACTCTTCAAGGGTCTGTCTTCAGGTGTTGTACTATCGCCTGTTTTCTGTGTAGCAGGAAGTGTTAGCCGATGATTTATGGACATAATAGCATTTTCCTTAGGAGACAGAAACACTCTTCTACAGCGAAGCCTTTTCAGCAAGAAATGACTGACCCAAACCCCTTTTTAGAAAGATAAACTTCTGCTGGCACAAACAGAATGCCAGTGCCAGTCCCCTTCAAACTTCGACACCATGAGAGACAAACGTGAACAGAAACTGGTGGTGGAGGGCTTTCCTGCAAAGGCAGGGGAGTGTTCTGAAGATGTGATTCAAGCTCTGCTCGAATGTTTCTTTTCCATTGCTGCCCTCTCTGGTTTCTCTTAATTAGTCAGCTTACTTGTTACTGGATTGTCCTCCAGGAGGACGTCAGAGATAATGTTCGTAGTGCCCCCAGCATGAGTGCTTCCTCCATATCTGCTGAAGCTACAGAAGCAAAAATGGGTCGGACTCCTTCCCTAATGTGCTGTCAATAGTTACACTCCAAATGAACTTGGTCTAGTAAGCTGCTTTTCTTTAAAATTCCTTTTCCAATGCTAAATTGGACAGATTATAGTCAGTAATTTCTGACAGAACCTTGTTCAAGAAGTGCTCACTGTAGGAAGATGGAAAGATTGATAGCTTTTTGTCTGTCTTAACGTCTGCATTTATGCTGGCACTGGGCCTAAAAGGCCTCTGTCCTCATTGCTAGAACAGCAGCAGTACCTACTGAAATACTTACACAGTCACTTACAAATGTACTTCTGCTCCAGCCTTGAGGGGTCTACCAGCGAGTTCATTCTGAATAACATTGTTCATTCTTTGATCTCACTGATAGTGTCAGCAATAGAGGCCCCACTAGGGAAGCCACTGCAAAAGCCTTATCAGATTGCATTAATTAATAAGCTAAGCTGGGGCTGAGTGATTCATCTAGGAGGGAACGCATCCCACTTCAGAATCTACACACTAAGACATGAAACCCTTGTTTTCATGAGATAAACTATTCCAAAAAGTGCAGGAGAAAAAACATGAATAAGGGAGGACTGAACTGGGAAACAATATACTCGCTGATGTGTAGCATCCATCTAATAAGAGAGTTACAGCTGCTAAACTACCAGCAACCACACCAAAGAATGACCTATCTTGTATAGAGCCATGAGACATATTACTCAGAGGATAGCCTGGAACCCAGACATGACTACCTGGCATTAAGGTAATGGCACAGAACCATTGGGTTTAACAGACCATGTGGGTTTAACAGAGTTTGTCCAGATGGCTTCTGCCCTGTAAGCAGTAGTCATAAATAGCGTGTGCTATTTCCTCATCATCTATCACAGAGGCTTCTTTTGGCCAGAGAGAGCAAAAGATTGATTATTCTTGGCTGATCTGGTTTTGCTGGACAGAAGCTTCCTGGTTCACATTCAGATTACTAGTTCAGCTGTTTCATTATTGGAACATTCAGGGATGAAAAAGAAGGGGAGAGGTTCCAAAACTTGAGACTGGAAAGTCTGAGACATGTGTATTTCTATCTTTTTTTTTTTTTTTTTCCTCTCAATATGAGTTTGAACCATATTTAATGCAATTTCAGCTTGACAAGGTCATTGGCTCCAAAGTCCAAGTCCCAAACCAAAGGTTCTTCTGGTAATGTGAACCATCATGCTTTGCATCTCCCATTTGTTTTGCTGTTTGCATTTGCAATAAAAAGCAGTAGGTTAAAATAAAACACATGAGAAAAATAAAGCATATTCAATCAGGGGAAACTCACAACACAGCTGTCCTCTCAGCTGTCACCATTACAGATACATGAGCCTTCAAAAGTTGAAAGCTCATATCAACCTTGTTAATGACATCAACAGCATGGAAGCACCTCCTGCAATAAAGGAGATCAGATTCTTGATTGCTGGAATTCTAATAATTTGTTTTTAATTTTGTAGGCATTTAAGCAGATAAGAAGAAACAAAGATTCTTTGCTGGATCTTTGCCTTGGAACAACTGTTCATCTTGCTCCGTTTACCTGGAGCTAACAAGTTCCTTTCTTCACCTCTGTGTAGGTGGTACCTCTAGAGACCAAGTTCCTTGAACTAATACAAGTGAGCAAAAGGACTTAATTCAAAGCCTCATACAGGAAAGGAGAATCTTTGCATGGATTTCCAGATGCTACAGGCTAGATCATAAACAAGTACTGCTTCGCAATTCCAATAGTGCAGTGCTAATCACCTTTGTCTGCAAAAGCAGGGGCCTGAAGAGCTTCTGTCTCTTCAGAAAGTGCAATCTTAAATAGACACACATGTCCCCAAAGCATTTTTGTAATGAGACTGCAAAACCACATTCTACTGCCAATTCATTAGTTGCTACCTTCCGGAATACATGATGGATAGGAAACATCAAGCCAGAAGTTGATGTTACAGTAAGCTGTAAGCAAAAGGGAGTTGTAATTGAAAGCGTTTCCATACCCTGGATACTGCTGAGTGTCTGCCATGTTAGTTATATGAGCCCTTCTTCTAAAGCAATCTTTCACTTGGATACCAAGCATAACTTCTACCAAGAGGTCTCTGAAATGCCATCAATAATTGTTCTTTCTGACAAAAAGGTAAAGTCAACTAATTGTAAGCACCCTTTCCTGACAAACTCAGAAAAAACCGACTGGCTTCTCTTCCTGAAAACAACAAATAAAGTGGGTCATGTACATTAATATTTTTGAACTGACATAACTTTGGCACAGGTCTTGAGTTCTTGCCAAAGTGCCACCTGGAACCAGCAGCATACATTTAACACAACACAGAGCAGCAGTCACATAAAATTAAATCACAAGACCCTATGCAACCCATTGCCTTACCTCTGGCAAAGGGACATAGG
This sequence comes from Loriculus beryllinus, assembly GCA_039877255.1. Classification (NCBI taxonomy): domain Eukaryota; kingdom Metazoa; phylum Chordata; class Aves; order Psittaciformes; family Psittacidae; genus Loriculus; species Loriculus beryllinus. Next base: position 84,676 of record JBCJKH010057206.1, on the reverse strand, counting down.
GGATATGTGAGGAAGAAGTACAGAAGACAAGGCAGATATAGCATGATCCCCTTTTTAGCAGTCCTCCCTTGGGCTCTGTGTGATTTAAATTCATCCTGGACTAAAAATTACTTCTTAAGTTAGAGGCCACCAAGACATATTACTGATGGGCTAATAACATTTTGAGCCCTTGTGTAAGTTAAGTTCCATAATACCCTGTGGGAATGTATTCTCTAATTTCAATATACATTGTGTAAAAAGATGCTTTTATGAGTTCAATGGTAATCCACTGCCTGTTAACTTCACTAGTATTCTGCTAACTTTAGTATAATAGAGAAGTAATTACTAATTGTTCCCTATTCACTTACTTTATTATTCATAATTCTGTAGGGTTCTATTATACTCTCCTCAGCCACCTCTTTTCTAAGTCAAAGTTCTCTAGCCTGCTCAATGTCTCCTGACAAAACTGTAGTACTGTGCCTTTTTCAGATTTACAGTATCTTTCTTTTTTAGTGGGGTGGGACCAGAACTCCATATAGGCACCCTCAGTCAACACTGTGGTGAAACTATATTCTCCAGTCTGGTCTCTGTTGTGTGCTTGATGTTCCATGAGCCTCTGTGACAGCCAGTGGGCACTGAGCTTGCATTTTTACACAACAGACTGTCATGGCTCCAAGATCTCTTTGTGAATAGAAATAGCTACATTATAGCTCATCTGGATAGTGATTCCTCCCCCACCCCCATGTGCATTACTTCACATTCATCAAAACTGTATTTATGGAATTGAAATCCCTGGTCACTGAGTTTTATTAGTAACTTAAGAGCAGAGAAACAGCTCATCTAGTAATGAAGAGCCATTTTAACCACTGCCAGGATTGTTGTCACCTGAACAGATTAGTGGTTAATAATTCATTGATATAGCAATCTACAATTGCATTTTACATATATAGCTAATGTAATTTTTCACCTCTACTTTAATTTGAATCAGGCACTTGTTTACCAGGCATGCTGTAAGGTAATGTGGATGGTTTATAACTGAGCCAAGGCCAACATCGCATCCAGATGGGAGCAGCACTGTTCTGGCAACTTGAGTAGTCTCCTCAAGAAAGAAGGAGGATTGAAATTGCTAGGAGAATCTAACTTCCAGTCTTCTTAGCAGTGGTGCGTTCCCTGGACACCTCAAGATTTAGAAAGTTTAGCAGGTCTTCGCACTTGTCAGTACATCTTTAGCCTCTTCCCTTTCCTGATTCCTGTTTTAAACATGCAGTGGCATTCATGAAATCAGCTCGTCTAAACTTCTGAAAATGTAAATCACCATATTGGCTGCAAAGCGTTCTTCTGTAGAACTGCATATTAAAATAAGTACAAAATTTTCTGGTTACCCTTCGTTGTGTCACTTCCTCATAGTGACCTATTTCTTCAGACATTGAAATCTTAGATCAGGGACTGCCCTGTGTGGTGTTGGTTTGCATAGAGCCTATCCTGAAAGGTACTTGTTTTTAAAATATATGGAAAAGTTGTTTTACAGGATGATGTTGTGACTGTCACAGAAAGAACTGGTACAGTGTATTTTTGGACAAGGGATAGAAGAAAGAAGTATCAGTTGTGTTGCTTTCCTGAAATAGTAATGCCCCTGCCATCATGTTTTGTTTCAACTTCTCAGCCTTTCCTCATTAAATGTTTAAATGCTTATAATGACAAAAGATTCTTTCACCACTAATCTCGCCTCCTTTTCAGTAATTTTATTATAATCAACCAGAGTTAAAAATGCCAAATATGACATTGTGCCCTCCTGGCTCAGACGTGCTTTCAGCTTTCAGAAATTGTAATTTTATTCCTATCTCTTCCACCAGGCTAGTGATTGTGTGCCAAGATGTTTCCTCCTCTGGAAAATAAATGTAATTACTTTGGAATCTCCTTTGCAAGTCTGTTGTGAGATCTGCTGACACAACACACTGTGGAAGAGCTGGACAATATTATGATTATTTTTGTTATTCATCCCAAAGTTTGAGAACTGATTTGCAATCCCTCCTCCTTCTCCTTTTTCTTTTCATGGAGGAGGCAGAAATTGGCAGCTGATGGGAGCTGCAAAATTCATTTTTTATTATTGACCTTTTCCAAAGCCTCGGCAATTATTTCTTTCCCTTTCTAAAATATGCATGCAGCTCTAAGGATGAGTCAAAGGCTGAAGCGTTATTTTTGAATGAGTTTCTACACTTATTTTTATTTTATTCTTTTTCTTTCTTTATACCCTCCTGAGCCCCTCTTAGGAAAGACAGAAATGAATGGAATTCCATTTTGGAAAGGCATAAGAAACAGATGCAAACATGCATGCATCAGGCAAGGCATTCTCTGAAACCTCTTCAGTTGGAAGAGCAGATTTAGAAAGATATTTGAGGCTGGTAGCCTGTTGAACTGCTAGCAACAGGCACAGCAGGATAACTGTCCATCTAGCTATATAAATAAGCTAATAAGTATCATTTACAAGTAAATTTATATGTATAATGGTGTGTATGTATGTTCTTTGGAGGAGAATTGCAAAGCTGGAATTAGGATAAACAGTCTCTGTACATCCCTTTTAAATTTTACTTCCTCGTTAATATGCTTAATGCTTTTTACAGAGGTGTTTTAGAATAGTTGTCTGGTTTTCAACACCTTCTCTCCCTGCATTTTCATAGGATCCTGGTCCAGACTTAGATGAGGGTATTGCTGGGCTTCAGCTAAGCCTCGTACAGGACTCATGAGGTGGGTGAGATCCCTGGAGGGTTTTCATGTTCTCAGGTTTCCAGATGTTAGCAAGAAATTTACAACAGCCCTGCCTAACCCCATAGTTGTTCTAGCATCCAAAAGCAGCTCACTTTTTACCTGGGATGTCTGTGGAGGGATTGCCCACGAAGGCAGAATGTTTCCTTCACCCATGCACAAAATGGAAGTAACAGAACTTGAAGCATTTTGTTGTCAGGCACAGCACATCTGGTCTCTGGCAAATCTTACCCCCAAATCCTGCATATTTGGCCAATTTTATCTGCAGAGCAAAACAATGGGAACTTTCTCCATGTGTCAGGCTTAAAAAAGCTAGGGAAATCATCTTGCTTGGCCTGACAGCCTCGGGGCCAGCTGAGATGATGAATATTTGTACTCTCAGAATCAGGCTGTGATTCTGGTTCATGTGTGTTTCAGTTATTAGAAATTTGACTCACTCTGGCCTGGAAAGGAGCTGAACTGGTGGCCTAGCAGTGAACAAGGCTCTTCAGACAATTCAAGCAGCAGAGCTGTCTTCACAAGAAAGATTGTGAATGCAACATTGTAGAGGTGGCCCTTAGAAAACCCTTCTGATCTCTCATACTGAAGGGGAAGTGGCTGAGATGATGGGTCCTATAAACTCTGCAGTGTCTGATGTTTTTTATGCAGCCCTGATGGATGGTGTTTGCTCAAAGCAGAGAGGGGACATTTCTGTGGACATCTCTCGCTTGACTGTTGACAGCACATCACTATTGTAATACAATAAGTGATATTGCAGTCAATCTCTATGCTACTTCTGTAAATACAACTCAGTGGGGCCCAGTTACCTAAAACTTTACCCAGCCCATCCTTTCCTGGCAGGAAATGCCCTACTGCCAGAATCCGGCACACTGAGTGTGTGCCTGTCAGGACCAGGCATTCCTGTGGAGACAGGTTGCACAAAATGCAGAGAAAAGCAGATCAGACATCAAACAGCATAGCCTTTTTCATTCTCTTTGGACATTCTGTGGAGCTCCTTGCCAAAAAGACACTGCAGGACACCAGATTCAAGGCTGAGCAGGAAATAGACCTTTCCTAGGGGGTGACAGTAATGGGCAGACTTATATCAGCAAGGAATAAAATAGCAAGGATTAGAAGGATGAAAGCCCTTTGTCCCTCACAGCTCAAGTCTGTGATCTGGGAAAAGATGTATGTGGGACTCACCTGTGTAAGGCTTTTCTACCCCGGCCCTAACAGCAGGCTGAGATATTCTTCATAGGGTGGTCAGCCAGCTGTTGTCTCCATGGACTTCCCCACTTCTGTGATGCCTTGCCAGTATCAAAATGAGCCTATCATCCTCTGGCTGCTTTGGAGAGCGGAGAAATACTCTGACTGGCTCTCATCACCTAGTGTTAAGCTTCTACACATGCCTGTACAAGATGTGAGAAGCTGAAGAGCCAGTCTTTTACTCTGCCTCAATTTCCTCATCTATAAAACAGCAATCAAAACCTTTTAGTTATCCTACCATTAGTGAGCTAAAGATCTAGTGTAATAAAAAGATACTGTTACAATAATTTTCTGTGATGTGACTGCCTCTATTATTATAGAAGTTCTCATTTTCACTGGGGGTCTAATTTCCAAGCTCCAAAGAGCAGTCATGATGTGGCATATGTTTTCTTACCTTGCTTAGGTGGTCATATACAGGGACCTTTATCGTAAAAAGTATGATTCTGGAATAGAAGGACAGCACAGATTTTGCATTTAAATCTGATCTTCAGCTGTACTTGGGAAACATGTTAGATGTTCCAAGAGACAGCGCTGTAACCTTTGGTCATATCCCTGGTCTCTTTTTTCTTGCCTGGGTTTAACTTTAAATTATAGTGGCTAGTAATATCCACCAGGCGACGCTAAAGTAATCTCAGATCCTGGGGCACATCGAAGCCCTAGTCACACCCTCCATGTCCTAATCCTGCTCTTTGTTCTAGCTGCAGGCAGGCAAGGAGGTCAGCAAAGAGCAGCCCTGTGCCATGGTTGTGTGTTCTTCCCACCTCCAGAGATTCAATCTGGTTAGTCCTGGTTCAATTTGTTAGTCCAGCACAATGCAGCCCCCCACCCGTTCCAGACTGAGCACAAGGTCAGGGTGTAAGTGACAATGATTTTAGTATTACTCGCTTGCCTGTGTGGGCTTTTTGGCCGGAGGGCTGCTAAAAGTAGGAGTGTGTGTGGCTGGCACGTTGAGCAAGGGAGGGAGCTCCAGGCACAGGCGTGATGACAGTAGATGGTGAAATCATTAGCCCAGGATTATAGTGAGAGATGGGGCCTGAGCCACAAAAGTGCAGTCTGTATTCAGAGCTTGGGGGTGGTGAGGTTGGGCTTGGGCCCATCTTGAATTCAAACTTCACTGCAGAATTCAGCAAAAAGACGCACCAGGCCCAAGGGAGAAAAAGCAAATTATTCACACATGCAGATTAGCAATAACGGTGGAGAGGATGCAACAAAATTACCTGCCAAGTACATTTTTTAAATATTAATGATCTCTCCTTTAATTTTTTCCTTTTTTTTCTTTTTTTTTTTTTCTCCCAATGGGAAAGCCCCTCCCCACTTTTATATCGGATCTGGCTCCTTGATTTTCTTCTTGCTGAAACATTCCATCCATTCCCAGCACAATGAGCAACCTAGCTCTGCTGTGCAATAAATACAGTGACCTATCTCTCTGGATTCTTCCCTTGGAGAGCGAATGTCCAGCCCACCTTGAAAAGGATGAACTGCCTATGTCAAGGCAGAGGAAGCTGAAGGATGATTCAGAGCCAGGGCACCCAAATTCAACCTTTGTTGGGGAAATTAAAAAAAAAAAAAAAAAAAGTAAAAATAAAGGTCACCCTTAGATTTTAATCAAGATTAGAATTTCCCAGGTTCAGGCTTGTTTTAATAAGGGGGCTGAGCCAGACTGCTAAACTGAAACTTCTTGGCCCACTGGGGTATTTCAGCTTTGGAGTAAAATCTTGTTTCAAGCTCCACAGGTTTGAATTGTTTTCTAGAAATAACTCCATATCCTGCTTGAATAAACCAGTAGTGAAGGTTGTGGCTAGTTAATATTGTGCCTGGTCCTGTGGTTTATAACAGTGTCCCTTGCAGTGTTTAGGGAAGACTGGGTAGTTGGTGGGAAGGCTTGAACAGAGCTGGTGCAGCTCTGGCAAAACATGAAAAAAACCCCAAACGTGAACTGCTCTGTCTTGCCTCATTTATTGAAGATTAATTTTAATTATTTCTTATGCTTCTAAGTTAAGATCCTCCTTGGTTTATGCCTTTGCAGTGATTTTCAGTAAAAGCCATCTGATAAAAAGAAAGTTGGTGGTAGATAGGGTGCACTGAAGATCATCTGTGAGGCATGCACGTTTGCAATACTTTGATGCACTCACCTGAAAACAAGGGTCTATACCAGACAAGAAACTTTCCTTGTTGGCTATTAAAATGCAACTGGACTGCTGCGAGGATGTTATTTCTACAACCATTTCTACCTTGGTCTGTACCTATTGGGTACAAACTGATAGGAGGATTTATGCCTTGAAGGACGGGTTGCTGCTCTTGATGTTTTGATCTATTACCCTCAAGAATAATCTGTGAATGTAAGAACAGCTATTACTGCTCAGGCCAAAAAACCATCCCCATCCACAGAAGCTCTCTGTGACACTAGACACCAGTAGGTGCCTGGAAATGAGCATGGACAGAAGGCAGTCCTGTATCAGTCTTTCCTCTGTTTCTGCAGTTTTCAGTCATATGGATGACTCTGTATGCAATGGTTTCCCACAGATTTCTCCCTCATGAACTGATCCAATAATTTGTTGTATTTGGTATCCTAAGACAAGGAGTCCCATAGCTGAGTTACCTATTACCACAGGAGCCACCTTTTTTTTGTTGTTTTGAACCTGCCACCTACAAGTTTAACTTGACACCTCTTGATACTTGATACCAGCCTCTCCTTCCCAGCATGAGCTGCACAAAGGGAAAAAAAAATCCTCCCTGAGAATGGAGTCAGCTGGGAAGAAAATGTCCTTTCATAAACTCCCCATAGTGCTTTTAAGCTGTGACAAGATGTGTTCACAGAGCTGCATGGGCTTGTATCAGACACAGCTTTGCACCAGGGTTGACATCTGTGATAATTCTTGGGTTGGGCTGGGTTGGCACAACACGATGGCTACTTACACATCTTCTAGTAAATCTGTTTTGAACTTGACCTCCATGGCATTATCTTCTACACGCGCTAGTAAGACGCATTTGCTGTTGCTGGTTTGGGTTTTTGTTTTGGTTTTGGTTGTTTTGGTTTTTTTTCAGGAAACAAATCAATCCGGCCCAGATTTTGACCTTTTACAGTTAAAATGCAAACCACCACCCAGAGAACCCGGAAGGGATGGAAGTTGTGTGAATACGTCTCAGCAAAATACAAAGACATTACTTTTCCAGCTGAGCAACTAAGCTTTCGGATTTTGCGGACTATATGACAGTAATTGGCAAACACTAATTGGCAAATTTAGAAACTAATTGTACAATGCAGAAGTAAAGTAGCCATTCAGTAATAATGTCTCTTGGAACTAAGACAGGAAATGCAGTATCTTTGCAGAGTCCAAAGTTAGACTGGGGCCACGGGTTTAGTGAACTAGTTCTCCAGGGGTTGCTTTTGTAAATCCCTAAACAGATTAAAAAAACCCACTCCTGCAAAATAGCCTCATCACTGTGAATTTTTCCTTTATTTAAATCCTATCTGCATTTGTGCTGTAAAATCTCCAAGAGACATGGTAGGATAGAATCTTCCTGCAATGTAGTGTTTTGCTTCATGAGAAGGGAGAAGACAACAGAAAGAGCAAAACAGAGAGAGAAGTCTTGAAAAACAAATAAATGACAATGTTTGGTTTAGGCTTGTTTTGGGGGTTTGTTGTTGGTTTTGGTTTGTTTTGTTGTTGTTTTTTTTTTTTGGGTTTTTTTTCCAAAAGCCCTAAGAGTTTCTATGGCTCTGGGAGTCATGGATTGTTTCCATATTCTTCTTTGCTACCAGAGATTGCTCCCCAGCTGTGTTATTAAAAAATACAAATATACTGGGTACAGAAAAAGACACCTCAGTGATTGGCTAGAGAGGAAAGAAGAAGAAAGAATTTGTAGCTACATATCTCCCCTGAGACTGGTCATGATAGCCAGGTGGATGACACACAGTCGAAATGATCTTTTATGCACAATTTACAGGCATATCCCTTTTTCTTTGTGTCCATATCTTTCACACACATAAAGATCTGATCTTCATGGAAATGGCTTATGAGGATGAAAGATGTGTGACTGGGGAAAATTGTTGTACCCCTGTTTTTGAAAATGATGTCACTAAGGGAAACTTATAACTATAAAAAAAGAAGGGGGGGGGGGAAGCAAAATGTCAACGAAACAGAGAACAATGGCAAAAAGCCACAAATCTACATGTAGGGTTATGTAGAGAATTATGCATATTATAGATAGAAGAAAAAAGTTTTTCTGTAAAGCAAACCCTGATCCTTACACTGCAGAATGCTTCCCAGCAGTCAACTCTGTGAATATCCTTCTCCCCAGAGAGTTGTTCTGGTCACCAAGAAGACTGAATGGACTTGACTGGAATGTTTAAATACTGTTGTTTTCAACTGAATGGTGAAAACACTGTTAAAGAACAAATGTCTCTGCATTTCTGATGGAGGTTGAACAACTTGAAGATACCTAAAATGTGGGAAAATCAAGGACATTCAGATCTTCTTGTGAGCTTATCAAGTGAATAATTTAAGCCTGTTTTCATTATCAAAATGGAAGCAAAAAGACACACACACACACAAAACAAGTAAAATGAGAAAATTCCTTTGTTGGGTAACCTTTTAGACTCCCTTAAGATAATTCTGTCCTGAGGGAGCATCTTCTGATGTGGACATCTGCTCAGTGGGAACTGTGCTGAGCTCACTAATTCATTTCACAGCATCACTGGTGGATAGCTACATGAAACAAAGTCCAGGTCATGTTCGTGTAATGCCAGGTTCATTCCTGAGAAAAGACTTCAGCAATAATGTTTAGATACAATCACACAGAGCTGACTTTCTTCTTTACTTTTTTTGCTAAAAGCTGTTGTCTCTGCCAGAGTACATGGTTGATAAACTGCCTGGTTCAATCAGCAGGGGATGTGGAATCATAGACATGATGACCCAGATTTCTGGAGGCATTCAACTAGCCAAGTTATATTAAGTTCAGAGGGAGTGAGACACTCTGAAACTCTAAGCACTTTGCCGTTTTTCCATCATATCTGAGAACATTCTCATCCTTCATGACTTACTCAGCTAATACTCAGCTAACGTCTCTATTAGTATCCTTGCTGGATCCTTACTCCTAAGACCTACACATTGTATTCTAACTCTCTGTAGCATCATGTCTTTCTCTTGAGTTTATTGCTTTTATGTATCCCTGTAGCATCACCCTGTCACATACGCTGGAACTTTTTTCTCAGTACACTATCAAAAAATCCTTTTTCTAACCTTTATGATGTCCTTCCATGACCTGAATACAGAGAATCTGCCTGACTTATTTTGCTTTTAAAGGCTATCGGTCCCTCTGTTGTCTTTTTTGAGTACCTGTGTTTCTTGGAACAAAGCAGGAAACAGGCAGGGAAGTATTATACCCATTTTAGAAAACTGAGGCAGAGAGACAGAAAGAATGAGAGCAACTGTATGAGTTACCTAAAGAAGGCAGGACATCAAGCTGAAACCTCTAAAGTCATAGGATACCCTAAACCTAGCCACCGATATTTCCTTCTATTCAGCAAATCATGAATGGCATGTTTCTGGTGTTCACCAGAGTCCATACCTTGTTTTACCCTTTTGTCTCTGCTGATTTTTTTCCTATAGCACTACATAATTTCACCCATGTGCAATGTTTGAAACACAGTGAAGGAGATGTACATATGTAGGTGCCTTGCTTGCTCCTAGCTGATTTCAGCAGTATTGTGCTTCAAATATCAAATCAGCCTTTTCTATATGGAGTAGCCAAGAGCTGTAAACAAGCTTTGGTAGTGGCATGACAAAGGAGGACATGATACCACCAAAATCAGGGTAATCTCGTCTAAGTATAGCTGGACAGGATGATAGTGGTAAAACAAGATCAAGGCCAGTGTTAAAGGCTGGCTGAAAAAGGGAAGTCCTTGAACCCTGTGAACCAAGGAGTCCCTCCATTGGGCCAACCTTGTGGAGGAAAACTGCTGTAAGAATGCTAGGATAATATTACACTGTCTTTTCCATTCGTGCTGTTATGTTGTTTAAATGTCATCCTCTCAAATGCATCTATAAAGCTGAAAAAACAATTGTTCCTCTTCTGCAATTTTTTGAAGTATGCTGAGCAGAAATAATTCCAGTTATGACTAGTGTTCAAATAAATTGATTTATAAGTTCTTTTTATGCTTAAAAATTGGTAATCAGAAGCACAGAATGCTGCATGGAGTGATATTTGCTAGGTAACAGTGTAGGTCTGGAATCTCATCCACAGGTTCCTAGTCCTTGGCTTTACTATCTACTGAGTAAAGGTGATCCTGAGAAACACTAGGACATACATACGTTTCTATATACATACATACATTCCTGCATACATACATACATACATTCCCACATAAACTGGCTGAAAGTCACCTAAAGTTTATCTCAGAGTCACCCAAAACTTCGTATGATGTCATATGAAGCTGGCACCAAGTTCCCTAGTGGGCATCATGGTCGTGCTTCCTCATATTAATAATAATATATAAGTAAAACTTTGCAGTCCCTGCATACAGAAATATGGGAGTTTGGATATTACTTATGTTAAAAAGCAATGACACCTAGAGAAGATAGTCTGAATTCTTGTTACCACCTCCCCTTTCTAGTCTCATCTACCTGCAGGTGCTTCTGAAATAGAAATCTTTTGGATGCATCCCATGGGAGTCAGTGGGGGAAATGTTTTCTCCTGTGAGATTCAGGCGCCAGCTCTTTGGGGATGTTCAGATTGTATGTCTAGACGAGATAACATCCTTTTCTGAACCCAGGAGCTAACCCCAGGGGGACCTATTATTCATGTATAAAACACCAAGAGAAACTTTTGCTGCATGGAGCTTCCTTTTTCTTTCCCTCCTCCCCCGTGAGAATTTGCTTTGTTTAACCCTTTCATCCCTATGAAGCAGCAGCCTCCCTGCTCAAAGCCATGAGTGTTTATCCTTCCACCCTTCAGGGCTCAGTACTCTGCACCTGCAAAAACAGCAAGGCTGGCTGAACAAAGCCAGGTAAGCCTTCAGCATCAGCTTTAATGTGAAGTCCAAACCCAGAGAAACCTCCTCTTTTCCTCATGGAGAATAACAGTTCTTGGACTTAGTCTTCAGCCCTACCCATAGTGCCCAGACAGCACAAAACACCTGGCAGTTTGCCCTAAGAAAGCACCTGGAATTGCTCCTGAGATAGGGGAATATCCAGAGTGTAAAAGAGTAATGGGTGTATGCAAAGCACAGAAGGAATAAAAGATACCTTATTCTGATCTACTTTCAGCGACATCATGCCCCTATAAAGTCTTGTGAGGTAGTATAACATTGGAAAGGTTAAGGAATGGCTTGCATTCTGGGTTACAGTAAGTGATAGCAAAAATCTAAGTGTAAAACCAGTGAATGCCATCCAAACATGTACTTACTCCTTTCTAGACTAACCAAAGGGCTGCATAACACTTCTTTTGTGTTTGCCATAGCCTTGTATAGCCCATAGACAGATGCTACTGATTTTACATGATTTAGCCTGTTGTACAAATTCATCAGCAGATCTTTTTTAGCCTGGTTTCACAATTGGTTCACAAAATGGTTTCACAGGTTTTTTTGTACTTAGTCTTCAGCCCTGAATTGTGACATACATCAGGCTCTTGCAAAGGTCCTTAATATGTGGAGGCCAATTTAGTGTTTCTGCTTCCTCTTTCTCCTCAACATATTGTCCTTTTTTGCCTAAGGCTTTAAGATTGGATTATAATGTTAAGTGTAGGAAAACACAAATCAACACAGAACAGTCTCCCTTCAGATATCTGCTTTGATCTCTATCTTGCAACATAGAAAGAAACATCTGTCCATAAAAACGTTTGTCCCAACAGCTCAGTTATTGAAAGACATAAGGGAGTTGTGTGTCTTTATAAAGTCAGGTTGGCTGAAGAAAGGAGGGATTTGGTCCCTACAACGACCTTTATATCCACAAATAATCTGAATCTTGGATGTTCCTGATCATTATTTGTGAAAAGCACTTACAGGCAACAGTACTGCCAGCTGTTATTACATCTTGAGTCGGAAAAGTCACTTCTAGGCAGGTGGATCCAGCACCTCTCGCCACTTAGATGGACAATGAAAGAACAAGTGGCAATGGAGGAAAGGTAAGAACACAGAATTAAGTAGGTATAAATTATATTTATTGAAGAAAATAACAAAATTTATTTTCCTATTCATTAAGAACTTCAGGGTTTTTCACAACACCACACAGAATCATAGAATAGTTAGGGTTGGAAAGGATATCTGACTCATCATGGTGACGGAGGCCCATGGTTAGATCAGAGTAGTAAAAGTTTTGCTAGCAACCATATAGAAAAATTAAACATTTTTAATAAATGTTTCTACATTTAGAAAGAAGTGGGGTGTTGCAGTCCTATGGCATGACAATAGTGAACTCAGATTCTAGTCCATTAGTAACTAAGCATGGCTTTATGCAACTTCATTGAGGGATAAACATTTTGAAATCAGTATGCCTTGTACCCAGGAGTCCTAAAAAGGTTGTCTGAGGAGATCTCTAGCCAGCTCATTTTAGTTTTGAACAAATCTTGGCTTATCCACTAAATTCCAGTAGGTCAGAGCAGCTAATTTTGTGCCAATATTCAAAAGGGCCAAGTAAGATGACCCAAGTAATAGTAAGTCAGTTAGCTTGACACCAACCCTAGGCAAAATAAAAATCCCCCAAAACCCAGGAGACTAATTAAAAATTAGAGAACAAATCTACTTAATGTCAGTCAACACGGTTTAATAGAAATGGGTCATGTAGAACCAATACAGTTTCATTTTCTGATGACATGATGAGATCACAAGTTTGGTTAGCAAATGTCACTGTTGAAAGACTATTGTAAGGACTTCATCTTGCCCACCATACCAGTCATGGTTTCACCCCAGCCAGCAACAAAGCACCATGCAACTATTCACTCACTCCTCTTCCAGTAGGATGGGGGAGAGAATAGGAAGGGTAAACGTGAGAAAACTCATGTGTTGAGCTAAAGACAGTTTAACAGGTAAAGCAAAAGCTATATACACAAGCAAAGCAAACCAAGGAATTAATCACTTCCCATCAGCAGGCAGGTGTTCAGCCATCCCTACGAAAGCAGGGTACCATCATGCATAACAATTACTTGGGAAGACAAATGACATCACTCTTAATGTCCCCTCCTTCTTTTGCCTCTCCCCGGTTTTGTATACTGAGCATGACACCATATGGTATGGAATATCCCTTGGGTCAGTCTGGATCAGCTGTCTCAGCTGTGTTCTCTCCCAGTTTTTTGTGCATCCCCAGCCAACTCACTGGTGGGGTGGGGTGAGAAGCAGAAAAGGCCTTGACACTGTGTAAGCACCACTCAGTAACAAATGAAATACCAGCGCTGTTTCCAGCACAAATCCAAAACATAGTTTCATACTAGCTACTATGAAGAAAATTAACTCTACCGCAGCCAAAACCAGCACAATGTTAATTTCAAAAACAAGTTGCTATGTCTAATTCCAACAAATTCTGCACTAAATGAGAGCTGATTAAACAGATTTACAACAAAAGTTTGTGAATTAGGTCACTTTTATAAATGAAGGTTTTCCGGAAAAGTTAGAGGAGGAGATATAGGAATCAAATCTTTCTCTGATATTATCCAATAGCTTGATCAGATAAAACTACAAAGAGTTGCCAGGAGTGTTCACTGATTTTTTTAATTTTTATTTTAATTTTTTTTTAAAACCACAGAACTGTCTTCCCACACACAAACACTGCTGCCATGCAAGGAAGCAGTGAAAAAGATGAAAAATAGGTAAAAATCTGAATCTTAGCCTAATTTGAAATTGTTTTGAGAACAAATCCAGTATTTCAGCCCCTCACAAGATGTTCTGAGGATATTTTTTTAATCTTGAAAATGAAGAGAAACTTTGATTAAAAAGGTAGAAATGTAGTGATCAAGATGCTTGGTAAAATAAGCCCATTCAAGTAAATTGCATCCTTGACAAATAAATAATTTTGGAGAAGACCGTCTTCTGTAAAGAAGACCTTTCCGAAAAGGTCATAGTGGGAGGTAATTGAACATGTGGGAAAATTGTACTCAGAGAGTAGTTATCAATGGTTCACTGTCAAAATGGAAGGATATGGGAGTGAAGTTCTACAGGGATTTGTTCCTGCTTCCTGTGCTATTTAATATTTTCATTAATGACTGAATGATGGAATACAGAGATTTGTTATTAAGTTCGCAGATGACACCAAACTGGGAGTAACTGTAAATGCTGGAAGACAGGAGGACAGTTCAGTATGATTACAACAAATTGGAGAAATTATCTAAAAAGAAAATAAGGCGTTCTTCAGTAGGAATGAGTACAAAGGTTCATTCCTTATGCAGCAATTATCATATACCTAAATATGAGGTGGGTAATGCTTTTGGGGTAGTGAGGATCTGGGGTTGCAATGGAACAAATTCTGACATGAGTCACCAGTGTTATAATATTGCAAAAAAAGACAAACTGTTGCCTGCAATATATGTGCAACTCAAGATTGACAAAGCCTTAGCTGAGGGGTTTTCCAGAGTCCTATGGGTAATTTGGAACATGTGATGCCAAAAAAGGTGCAGATCAACTGGAGGAAGTTGAAAGAGGAGTGATAAGGGTGGAGGGCTAGGAAACGACCTCAAGAAAGAGGTGTTGTTTATCTTAGAGTGTGGGTCAGTAAAAGGATGCTGAAGAAATGATGCTCTGTTTCTCCATACTCATGATAGACCAAAGTCATGGTTTAAACAACAGGAGAGGGTTCCAAACAGGAATGAGGAAAAGAAGTCTTCTAATTGAAAGGTAGTGAATCTTTCGAGTGTTTTGATTGGGGTGTTGTTCCCCTGGGAGGATTACTGGAAGTCTTTAAGAACAAATTAGAGAAATGTTTGTAGAGCTAAAACAGCTGGAATCGATCCTGAGTTAGGGCAGGAAGATGAGCTGGAAAGGGATCTTAAAATCCCTGTAGTTTATGAACATTTTAATGAAAGAAACAATGCAATAGATGTTATAATAGTACAGAAAGGAGTGCAGAGGTAGAGTCGTGACTCTTAATACAGGGGTGAGGTCTATATGCAAAAGGTGCCACTGCTTCTACTTTCTTCAGCAGAATGATGTAAATTATGATAGAGAAAACATTTAATTGAGGCTTAAGGTTTGCAAGGGAAATGTAAGCTATTTGTGAATTTGATTCTCATATAGGTAATAATTGCAGTCAAAGAAAGTGGAAATATTTTTAAAATTAATGAAAAAGGTTGGTTTCACATCATCAAATAAAAATATTTTATTTCTTGTTATGAAATTGTATTTTATTTTTAAACTGATCTTTTTAAAGACAAAAGCTTCATAGAAGATCTTAAAAGTGCTGAATCACTTCAAAACAAAGCCTCATTTTTTCCTTTAATTCAGAATTAACTTGAGGATTTTTTTTTCACAAAAAATAAAAAAGGTGAGAAAAAACTCAGTCCAAAATAAAATGTTTTTTTCCCAAGCAATATTTTGGTTGGTGGTGGAACAGAAAAAGCTTTTTATTCCCTAGTTCTATTTGTCAAGCTTTTTGTGACTTGAGAGAGCCTTGATTCATGGCAGCTGTGTACCAGCCCATTTGAACTGCTTCTCTCAGAGCAGTCTTGATTAAGACTATTCTTTCTCTTTTGGACTGCAGACTTTCTCTCTCATCTCTCAACTTGTAGTAGCCAGGGATGTAGCTGGTGCACCTTAATATCACACAGAGAGCATAAAAAGCAATGAAGATTTGGAGTGGTGAAGATAAGGGCCTTGATGGGCCAATACGAGAGATAACAAATGAAATGGAGTGGCCCCTGACATCTAGGAAAGTATGGTGGTACTTTTTCTAGATCTCAAGGTGAATAGATGTATGATTTGTCAACATATTCTTTCCTTCTTTCCTTTTTTTCCATCAAACACACCTTGTGGATATCTCCTGTCAAGTGTACTTAATTTGTCTTGTGCTTTTCTAATCCTTCAGAGAGGAGCAAAATTGTACCCTCTGCCTACTAGCAGCCTCGTCAAGCTTCCTTCCCCTTCCTTCTCTGACATAGCACTCACTTCACAGCCTGCTCCTTATACTTAAATTAGAGAGTCTCACAGGTTTGTGGGGTTTTTTGAGCCTTCTTGCCTGTTTTCATCTCCCTCAGGCTCCCTTCTCAGTCAAGCATCTCCATGAAGAGATACCCTCTCTACTAACTAAGATGCTGTTGTTCAGGGAAGAAATTCCTTTTGAAGTGAGGGTATCAGACTTTGTCTAATAGCTGTGGAGACTCCTGAAGGACACTTTCTGGTAAGAAATGCTGTGGGGTGTTGCCCCTGTATTTGGGAGCCTATTTTATTTCTGCAGTTGTTCACTTGTGCCTTTAAACATGAGCCTTGAAGATGGCTCCTGCTTGAGGCAACTTCTTTGTAGTTGATTTATTTATTTTTGGGTTTTTTTGAAGTACAAGGTGCCTATCTTCTCTCAGGCAACGCATGTGAACTCAAGTGTTTGAGTTGCATCTTGCTTACACCAGGTCTCTGATACCAGCTGTGAAACTCTGTGAAGCAAACCAATGTAAACATGCTCAGTACCATGCCCTGTGCATTTCTAGATATATTGTCAGGCAGAATAGAAAAAGGAGTATTTAAAAAAATTCTCTGTATCCCCTTCCCAGGCAAATCTGTAAAGCTTACATTCCTCCTCTGCTGCTTATTGAATATGGCTTCTTTCCTACAGGTAAGGGAAATTAATACAATTATTTGTCTTTAAATCACTCTGCAGTTGACATTTAATTCTGTGGCCTGTTAATTCGAAGACTTCAGTTCATTTTAGCTTGTCCCAGAAAGTTACAGAAAGGATATAATTCTGAAGGATGTTGAGAGCAAGCCTACTTTGAGGTCCAGCCCTGGGAGCTTTCAAGAGCTATATTTTCTGAATGATTCCTCCAAGTTCAGGGCATGGAAATAACCTATTCTGGTGGTCAACAGATGAAATTCTTTTCCAAGCATCTGCAAAGAATTCTAACCCCAATGAGTCTTGTGTTGCCCTTCATCCTCTCTCCAGACTTTACTGCCTGTTGCAGCATCTGAGTTTTTCCACAGTGCGAGTTTTGTTTGGAGTCCTGACTAAGATGTCAAGGCCTTGAATATTACATTTATCTGATTGCAACCATGCTAAGACACAAGAATGAACAAATACCTTTAAGTGTCCAGAGCATAAGGAACTGGTATTAGATTATCAAGGTTATTTCCTGACATCATCACTGCCTTCTGGAAGACATGTTCCACTCCCAACCAGAACAGAATATGGATGATTTTGAATGCTGGCAGGACCACTTTGTCTTCTTCTCCTCCATCATCTTGTTGAATTGTCCAAGGAACTTACAGGCAAATTGTAACAATGAAGTAAAATTTTTCTTGAGTAAAATGGGGCATAAATTGTCCTTCAGAAGGGCTTCAAAAAAAAAAAAGCAAAATCACCCAGGCCAGCAAAAAAGATTCCTGAGGATAAATCTGGCACTGGGCAGGTGTATGCATTTCATTATAAAGTCTGTGAATACAGTAGATTGCATAGAAGGTCTCTTCCCAATATAATTTATATCTCACATGACACAGTATGCTGTTCCGTTTCTCTCTGAATTATAAAAGCAAGTAATTCAAACCACCTGAGAGCAAAAGCAAGGTGCAAGGAATCTCTGTCTTCAAACAGGATGAACGAGTGCTAATGAAAACCAAGAGTCTGGTGTGAGTGTGTTACGAAGAAAAACTTTGCCTCTGAAGACGGTTTTATGTTCCCCTGAAGCCAGGAGTAGCTGCTTTTGTACCAACTCCACAGCCTTTCTGTTATTGATATGTCTGAGTCGTCTTTGAAAGCCTGGATTTTTCTTCCGATAGATAAATATAAACCCAGATTATATTCACCCATCTGCAAGAGAAATCATTATGAAATTAACCAGTGATCAACCAAACCACATGGGAAGCTCAAAAAGGTTTTTTGGGCTTTTTCAAATGGCTGGCTGTTCTGTTTCCATCTGGATGTGTTTAGCTCTGAAATATAATTTTTGGTGCTGATCACTTCTTGGTAGAACATACAATTAAGGTATTTGAAAAATAAACATTTCTAAACCACTGATCGTTGGGGAGATGGCTTAGAAACGACAGCCCATTTTCCAAGAAGGCGGTTGGGAAAGGGAACCTGAAAGCTTAAGATAACATTAAAAAGGAAACAGAAGAAGTCCAGGGAGGGAAAAGAAAACAAAAGAAGAAAAAGAAATCCAACAAACAAACCCACTCAAAGTATTTTAAATGCTTCTCTAGAACTTTCAGACTAATGTTACTTGAATTCTTTAAGGAATCCAGCCTCGTTTCTGTGTATTTCTATGGATTCATGCTGCTACATGAGAAGTGGAACCTGCAACAGTTTGAAAACAGGAGACATTTGCAGTGATTGGAGGAATTTAATCCTCCAATCTTTTGGGCTTTACAATATCAAATTTCAAGAAGGAAGGATGGCAGGACTGACGGCCCAGAAACAAATCTGGATGTGCCTCTGCCTTCTTGGTACCCTTCTGCTAACTTCTCTTTCCCACCTAAACTCAGCTCACTTTGGCTTACCTCCCACTATCCTCAGGCAGCTGCATTTTACTTCTTAAACAATTCCAAAACTGTTCATTGCAGAAGATATGTGCCTAGTGCATTCTCACCTGAATGATGATTTTAAGCCAGGAAGCTTGGTGGAGTTCCATTTTGTCTATTTTATCAGTTAACCAAGAAGATAAGAGTCAGTAAAAAATAAATACCATATGATTCGGTGGCTGGTGCAGGAACACAAATGTTCAGGAGTGAGCCAGAAATTAACAACTTTGAACTATTGCAGAGTTCAGATATAGATGTGAATGCTTCTGAGGCATTACTGTGTAATCCATTTAAATCAAACCAAATCAGGATCTACATCCTTGATTGAGCCTTCCCCAAGCCTCAGATGAAGAGGTAAAGCCCATCTCTAGCAACAGTACTGCTACTGTAATCAGCAGTGTTTTGAAAATAATTGGATAATAAAAGGAGAGGATATAACTGGATTTCCTTGAAGTCAGTGGCTGCCTTTGACTGAGGAGAGAAAAGGTTTTGGATCCTACAAAGAAAAGTGATGGAAAGGCCAGTGTAGAAGTCTCCAGAATCTGAGATAAGCTTTGGCTAAGCCTTTTAATATTTGGATGCTTAAGCAAAGATAACCTCCAAGCTTTTGGCAGCCCTGCCCACAACTAGCTGAAACACAGAAGGACCAGGTAATTACCTAATGTGGTAAGAGCAATTATGGCAATTGTGTAAAAGGTAAAGCAAATTCTACCTGACACCAAGGCTTGCTCTCACATCTGGGATTTTCATACCTAATGCTAGTTCTTTCTTTTCCTTTTGGGTTTTAATGTTTACTGAAATGCATCTACTGGTGGAGTGAGGCTTACCATGGCTTTGCCTCATTCCCAGTCAATGTTTCAAAAAGCTGGAATGTTTCAAAAGGCTTTTGGAGAATGTGGAGTCAAGTTCTGGCTCCTTCTCTAAGTCTGTAGCTAGGATGGGGAGGCTGTAATAGTTCTTAATTTCCATTTTTTTGTGCTGTTGCTACTTAGAATGCAATTTTAGTCAAATTCACAGAGCTAGTCCTTCCCAGACTAGGAAGACTGCATCCTAACATTTCAGCTCTTCTAAGCATTGTGCAGGAGTTGCTGAATCCCTGGAAAGCACCTAGGGAGCTTCCATAAACAACTTTTAAAATTATAATGATAGTTAATGACCTAATTTCCTAGCCAGCCAAAATACCTGAGGAATCAAAGTCCCGTATCTGTATTAATCTAAACTCCTGGGAGGTTTTGTTCTAGACTTAATATTCACAATTACTGCTTTCTGTCTGGCATTTTTTGGGCCAATTCAAGACCTCAGTTTAGATACACACAGAGTTACAGATCATTATTTATTTTCTGTAAAATGCCAGAGATTGCAGCATTATGTAACAGGAAGGGGTCTCAAGAGAAACGCTATTTTACTGCCCTCCAATGAGGCAGATGTATATGCAGAACATACTGTATAAGCAGCAATATCCTCCTAAATTTCTATTTCTCATTACAGTTATGTGATTCTTCATTTCCAGCCCAAATTTTCTTTGATGCATATTGCAGGGTTTTGCCCCTCATCTTTTTATCAGTTGCTATAGTATAAGAGTCACCATCAACCTCTTTATAGTGACTTGCACATATTGAAAGAGAATTTATCATGTCTCTCACCACCTTAATTTTTTTTCCTTCTTCTTTAAACTGGCATGTAGTGTGCAGTTATTTCCTGAATTTTCCCTATAACTTTTGCCTGTTCTAGAAAGGCATACAAGCTGCATTGCTGTCAGTTCAGAGGGAGACCTGTCTATATGGAACTCACCAGGCAAACGTATGCAAACTAAAAAATCAGCATATTCTGCCTGCTCTTGCAAGACAGCTTTTTGTGGTGAGTTCCTCATAATTATCAGTTAATTGTCACGGACCCCATGTTGCCAAGAATTTGAAGATGTGAAGATTGGATGCTGGTACAGTTTCCAGACCACAGGATACTTAGTTGTTCCACCAAACACTTCAGTACCTCCTACAGCCATATGCACACATGCCTGTGCTCTGGGATAAATGACATTAACAGAGTTTCTGACTTGTGATATCATCCCCCTTTCCTAGTAACACTGGATAGAGTTGATTGGTTTGATTTAACCTTCCTTTTCTTGGAAATCCTCCTTTGCAAAAACACCTGTGTAGTTAAAATCCCTAAAAGTGCATGAAATGTTTTCCAATAGCCTAAGACTGGATAGAAAGCCCTAATTCTAACATAATGAGAGGAAACATGTTTTCCACTTCCTTGAATTCAGTATTCTATAACCATCAGAAAAATTACTACACAGCTGTATATGATAGGTGACCTTTATGCAGATGGCTTCTGTTTTTGCTGTCCAGACTTTCCAGTCTAACACTTAGATACTTTTGGTGAAAAGACAAGGTCTTGTGACCAGCTCTGGATAGTAACCATTGGACTATTCACACACTATATATCAGACAACAGGTCACCCATCTCCAAAATTGTGCTGGTGAGATGTGGCAGATGTGGTGTGAAAGTCCCCATGCTTCCCTCAGTTGGAATGCATGCTGTGCAGAAACTTGAGCAATATCCCATTGTGCATCCTCTATAGGAGCAAAGTCATGGGTCCTTTGTCATCTTCTGTCTATCCAGTCAGAGAAGCACAGCTTCCCCTTTGCAGAGCTTAAGGACAGATCAGTTTTACAGTCTGGTCACTAAAAAAATCTCTGCATAGTTTTAATTTTAGTTATAACTAGTTAAAATGCCACCATCTTCCCTGCGCATTTAGAAGCTCACATTTCCTCTAACTGGTCCATGTAGAGAAAACCAGTTTCTCTTGCTAAATTGATAAAAGTACATTACAATATTTTTATTTTCACACGTACTTAACCTGTTTAAAAATTGCAAATGAGGATTATGTACATTTGCTTAAGAACACATTCATTAGGAGGGGAAGTCACATAAACTCCATTCATGCTGTGTTTGTATTCATTTTTCTTTTAAAATCCATCCAAATGTGAAGCAATAGACATTGCACCTAGAAAAAACAAAGATGATCCATAGACTGTTAGTGTTTTATAGTGAATAAAACAGATTCCTCTAGCCATGTGGAACTCATGAGCACACATATACCACACCATGGATTACACTTTATGCAATTGTATTTACAATTATATGGTAGCATTAAAAAGTACAGAGGGATCCAATCAAATCTCTAAGACAGCAGGACATTAGGAAACAGCCAACTCGGACAAGTCCAGAACTTGATTAGCTGTCTGTTTGGCACACAGAATCATAGAATAGTTAGGGTTGGAAAAGACCTTAAGACCTTAAGATCATCATGTCACCCAAGGCTCTGTCCAGCCTGGCCTTGAACACTGCCAGGGACGGAGCATTCACAACCTCCTTGGGCAACCCATTCCAGTGCCTCACCACCCTCACAGTAAAGAATTTCTTCCTTATATTACATATATAAGAATTTCTTCCTTATATCCAATCTAAACTTCCCCTGTTTAAATTTTAACCTGTTACCCCTTGTCCTGTCACTACAGTCCCTAATGAAGAGTCCCTCCCCTGGGAGCATTAAGAGTCCAGTCTGCTCAGGTAACCTCAGTGGCTACCAGTGCATCTGCTTCATCTATCAAATAGTTTGCTTGTCTGGTTAAGGCAAGTGTTTCTGACCTCTTTGTAGGAAGAAAGCTGGTTACCCCTAAGGGGTCTTGTAAGTCCTTCAAGTGAATTTCAGACAGTCCTGCTCTCCTGAATCACCCTTGCCATTCTGGCTGGAGAAGTTGTTTTGCAGCTGTGTTCTACCCCAAAATGAAATTCTCTTGAAGACAAACACTTCCTATGCTTCACCCAAGAAGTGACTGCTTTTTGTGTGATGGTGAAGTGATCTTACAGATGTACTCTTTGAGTCCTGGCATGTACCTAAAGATGTTCAAGTTTCTTATTAAAATTTATTTTCAGTACCCTTGCAAGAGCAAATGTTTGTCATTGCCTCTGCAAAGATAAGTTTTAGCAAGGGTTTGGATCATATATGCAGAGCTGCTGTATTAAGTATAATTTTTTTTCTGTGCCACTAGAGTCTGAAACACAAGACACTCATACTGTAAACTTTTCCTGTCCTTATTCTGTGCTCACAAATTTAACTGGAATAGTTAGAGAAGTGATTAAAAATGGCACCTTGTGACTTCATTTTATCAGCCCCTGTGTATTTTCCTAATTATCTGTTTAGATCATTGCCCTGCATTAGTCCCTACTGTTGTCAGCCCAGCCATGCATCTGCAGGGGAGCAGGCCCTGCTCTGTTCTTTTCTGTTTCACCCACCCTTGGGGAAGCTGCCAGCTAAATTTGGCTAACAGCAGGATCTCTATTACCAGTGATGGCAATTCAGCTGGGCTCTTCCTGGCTCTTAATGCCATGTCCTAGGAGATGTTACAGCACAGGTTCTTGGACAAATCATTTGAGCAGGTAAAGTGTAAAGAGGAGGGAAGAAGAAAGCAAGGAATTTTTCTCTTTCCAATGACATTTGTCATTAGTGCATTCTCTTCCAGGCAGTTCTCCAAGTGCTATATGATGTGTCTGTCACCTAGAGGACTTGTATCTTTGACCAGCCATCTCCTGCTGTCCCTGCTGCTCTTGTCAAATCTTTCTAGAGTTTCTCCTAACAGTTAGCAAGCAAAGGGGTCCATGTATCTGGAAACTGGTAGTTCCCTGTGGCACAAACATGACTAAGGAAAATACCTGTTCTACGACATACATGCTAGGGGAATTTTGAATCTGAGTGTATTTGTGTATGTACTTCAAACATCATGAACACAATGAGTTTTTTTTCTGCAATAAATGAGGGATTATTGCAGTTTTCCAAATGGCAGATAAAGAAAAGCCTGCTATGTACTGGATAAATTGGAAGTGGGGAACTGGAAGCACACAGTGACAACTGTTGTATACACTTGCCTTCTGGTTAGCAGTTGCAGGGATAAGCTACACGTGCTTCACATGTGTCTTTTCCTTCAGGTACTTGCTTGCTTTCTAGACAGAATATTCTAGGTTTGTCTTCTTGTATGTCTTTTACAGACTCATCCATGGTGTAGGCAAACCAGATGAGGTGCTTGAGTGCATTGAAAGAGGCGTGGACATTTTTGAGAGCTTCTTTCCCTTCCAAGTGACAGAGCGAGGCTGTGCCTTGGTTTTCAGTTATGACTGCCATCCACATCCCGAAGCAACAGGTAAGCTCCCTGATGGTCATTACAGTTTTTACTGCATCAGCCAGTATTGTCAGAAGCATAATTCTTGCTTTGGTGGAATCTATACTTGAGGGTTTTGTTCCTGAAATAAGTGAAGTAACAACTGGAAAAACTGGGATTCCACTGTCAAGTATTGCTTTTGAAGGTGGGATATTTTAAGGTGAACTTGAAGCTTCCACTTAGAATCTGAATGATTAGCCAAAATTATTTCTTAAACATTTACTGAATGGAGAAGTTTCTGTTCTACACCATTGGCACATGTTCTATTACCATTAGCAGCGAAGGCTGGGCCTGTTAAGTGGAGATCCATGATATTTGATGTCTAGAATTAACTGAGTATGTATCTGTTTAGACAATATATTTTTCAAGTCCCTTTTTACTACCTGACAGAAGTTAGGGATTCCAGTTCTTTGGGCAGCTTTCCTCTCTGGCCTTGTATTTGATAGTTCCTATCAAAACAAAAAGGAGCTGTTCATAACTCATTACCTGGTTGCTCTGTGAGATGGGAGCTTGTGTATCGCCCATTAAAGCATCTATAAAATGTTTTTCAAGCAGCTGTTTTGGTTTGGCCTATTAAATGGTTTTAATACAGGAAAACCATTTTGCATTTTTCCTCCTGGGTAGCACGTAGCAGCTTTTCATGCCTGGATAATTCAAAACCTGAATAGAATGGAACATCTTGATTCTTTGTGCTAGCTGCTGGTTTTTTAACCCTTCTTTTTGTTTGTTATTCTTTACCTTGTCTCACCTTATTCTTAAATCAGAAGATTCTGTTTTGTGTCTGTTTAACACTCAGTGACATGGATTGTGCAAACCCTAATGTTGATGTGTCCAGATAACATCTTCTGCTTAAGAAGAAACCTAAAAATGCAAGCTTACAAAATTATGTGTGAGTTTTTATTTTTAAAACAGACTGCTGGAAGGCAGATGTGGAATCTAAATTTTCTGCATTAGTACTACCAGCCTCTTTGGATCGCAACTGTTTTCAAGGAAAGAAAATAAAAGGGCATCTTTTTGAGCCTGATGACAGCATGGAGTGCAGAATGGGCGAATGCCGATGAATTGCCTGTCTTTTCTAATATAATTTCAATAAAATCACTATGTTCAGGTGATATCCAGCATGCAGTTCAGACTGGAAGTATTTCTGACAGTATTAAGAATACAGCTTAGTAAAGCAGCAGAAAGTTACACTGTTTCAGCTTTAACTCTTCTTTAGGTTTAATAGGTAAGTTTTCACTTACCTCTTTCTGTTTTAATCATCTAAAATTGTATTTGTGTTAACTAACCTATGCTGATTAAAGAAAATCAGTTGCTTACTATAGGAAAGAGGTGGAAACTTGGGGTAGGAGTTTTCATCTGTTAAGTGAGTAGTAGAAACACCTGCTTTAAGGCTGTTACCCTTCTTCTACCCT
>JBCJKH010057206.1:38731-57859 GCA_039877255.1 Loriculus beryllinus | reverse complement strand
ATGATCCAGTAGCCAATTTAGATAGAGAACTTTGGCTAGGGTTGTGGGGTGGGATATAGTTGTTATTTTGATGAGTTGAGGATGGTTTCATACATGCAACTGTGTGCACCTGATGTTGAGCACCCACTTTGCAAGTAGAAGTCCTAGTTCTAGTCTTCTTGCATTGCTGGGCAAAAAAGTAGTTTAATAAAGGTGTAAATAAATAAATAAATAAATAATAATCTCCAAACCAACCAACCAAACAAAAAAAACCCAAACTCCTACCCCATTTTTTGGGTTGTGACTGTCTTGCTGAGCACTTGCCTTGTCATATAATTGTCATGAAATTGCAGCCCATACGGTCAAAATATTAAACAGGATAACATTACACATTTCAATCCACAGCTGAGACAAAGCAGAGACCAGGAATAATCCTGCTTAACAACACCACGTTTACTGTCTGATGTAGGAGATGTTGATTAGCTTTTAAGTAAAAGCAAATTTTTAAAGTTACATAATCTGATGCTCACATTCCCCTCTCTTTCTTTACCCTTCCCCCCCCCCAAAAAAAAAAAAAAGTATAAAACTAAATATTATGAAATATTAAAAAGTTCTTCAGTCATTTGTTTTTTGGGGAAAGTGGGTGCACCTGCAGCTACATTTTTCCTTCCCCTTGTTCCCAAACCCAACACTAAGTGAAGCATATTTTTGCAGTGTGTCATGTAGAAGATCACACACTCAAGTCTTCAGAACCTGACTCAGCTGTTACTCAGTACTTCCTCTGGAAAAAACAGTGGAAATTTGCCTGAAGGAAGACTAGGAATTGTGTGAAAATGGCAGGAGAGATGAGGAACTGAGACATAGAAACTGGAAGGAGAAAACTCTTACCTTGTTCATGACCCATGATGATCTATCCCAGTGGTTTTGTTCCTTGAGATACCACTTGCTAGACACTGGATAACTTCCTGCTGTTTTGCTTATCTTGATTTGTTCTTCCATAGAGCTGTTTTCATATATAAGCCTTGGGCCCACACTAAATCAATTTTGTTGCTCGTTGCTCTTCATGAGGTACAAACAGGCAGGACATGAGCCCTTCTATAAGGGGTTTCTGGTTCTGCCTGGTACTTGCTCTCTTGTATATAGACTGTGCTGGGAATTGGTCTCGGGTTCTGGCAGGAGGAATGATTTGGGAGAACAATGTTCCCCAGCCTTGATCATGTTGTTTCTTGGGGCACAGTGAGTGAGATCCTGAGGCAAAACATTTCAGCTATGATCCTTAAGGTAACATACAGAAATCAATGGAGTATATCTATGCAAAAAACCAAACAAACGAACGAACAAACAAAAAACCCCACAAAAAAAACACCACCACCACCAACAACAAAAAAAAAAAAAATACAAAAAACCAAAACCCCCACTTTTAGAAAAGTTCTTAGGTGAGCATAGCTAGCCTGAGTTAGTCAACATAATTCAGAGCTCTAGTGGAGCCAAACCAATTCAGAATGGTTTGGGTTAAGCCAATAAAAGATCCTGAAGTTGAATTTGAACCTCTGTTATAAGTCATCTCAAGCTAAGAATGCTGCTTATTTTCCATTTTCCTTCTCTCTCAATTTTTTTTTAATTTGAAGTGTGGACACCCCTGCCAACAGGCACCTAAATAAAATCAGAGGGGTTCCTCAGAAGTGCTGAGCACAAACAAATCTAATCAAAATCAGAAAAAGCTGTGGGTGTTCAGAAATTTTAGGTGCCGAAACAAGGATTTGGCTTCAGGGAGTTAGACGCCCTTGTTTGAGAACTTTTGGCTCAAAAATATACTACCCAACCCATTGTATGAGTGTAATGTTCAGTGAAATGTGAAATGTCAAGCTCTGTTTAAGCCTCTGGGAAACTAATAAAGTCCATGTACACTTCTGCAGTGTTCACCTGGGAAACTGGCCCTTTTTAATTTCTTGCAATTACTTGGGAAATAAGACTCAATGCAAGAATCATAATGCTGATTTTTTGGGGGGGTTAGGTTTGGTTTGGTTTTTTTCTCTGTCTTGATGTTTCTTTTTTTTTTAATTATTTTTAACATATATTTCTGTTTATTTATTTTCTTTATTTTTATTATTCTGAAATTTTAAGCACATAAAAGATGCCAAAGTAACAGTCCTGAAAACAATTTTCCAGGTTGAACTTGAAGGTGAAAAATCATACCACTCACCAAGCCTGGGTTCTGGGGCCAGGTCAATAAGCATTATGAAGAGTCTTCTGAGGAACTGCATCATCCTTTCGTTGCAAAAGTGCTGTGTGTAGTGGGCTGCTACAAGCTCGATAGATAACAGCATAAACTGGAAGACACAAAAATGACCCTCATTTTACAGTGACTGTAGACATTCAACTCCTTATGGTGAAAGAATGTCAAGCTCAAGGTGATCTAAATGATAGCTGGGTCTTTTCAGCGCAGGGAGAAATTCTTTGCAGAACAGAGGGGTTTTGCTCCCATGTGAAAAGCCTCTGTACAAGAGGATCCAAGGGCAAGAGGTTGTGATCTTGGGGAAGGAGAGAATAGGAAGAAAAGCTGAATTTCAGGCTGTGTCAAAACAACCAAGCAGCTGGAAACAAGGCTTGGCTAAAAGAAAAAGGACAAACATCAATCAATACAGATGCTATTTCCAAGCTTCTGAGAGGGTATTGCAATTCAGATTTCTGGCCCAGGACTTAGACCCTTGCCCAGTAGCAGATGTGTTTTATGTACCCGATCCCCCCTTAACATATTCCATTTTAGCCAAGTCTCTCTATATTTCCTCTCTTGCTCTCTGAAATTCAGATGAAACAGCTGCAGGCTGCACCATGCCAGGCAACTCCTTTTTTAATTTTTCTCTCTCACAGCAATAATGAAAAAATTAAGCTGGCTGACGCTGCATGAATGAGAAGGTTAATCAAAACCAGACCCTTCTCGTGGCCCAGTTCCAGTTCAGCTCAGATGGGTGGAAGGGATAGACCGAGCTCCATCTAAACTTTAGAATTAAGATGCATTTGGATGGACAGGGCTTGGATGTATGGGACTGTGCTGAGAGGTCCTTTGCATCATAGGCTTTACCAAAGATGGGCACTGAACCTGTTGGTGCTCAGTCCTCTGCTCAGAACATCTGGCTCCTCTCCTTTCCTTCCTAACTTTCAGCCTGAGGTGATTGCTCACTGGAAAACCACCCACTGACTGTTGCTCTTAAGTATGAACAAGCATTCTCAGAAAAGACCATCACGGGCCACAGGGAACATATGCATCTATTTATTTTCCATTAGTATTAATTACATTTTTTAAATGCCAGCTCTTTCCATTCCCCTCTTTGGTTGGAACTAGCAGAAGCAAGTCTGGTTCTGGGAAGCACAGTTTTTTTGTCCTAGTGTGAGTATAGACAGATACATGTGTTCAGAGGAAAGTTACAAGCCTATGACCCAGATGACCAAATGTCTCCAAGTTGAACTAATGAGCTCTGAATTAAATTCTTTTTCCTTACAGAAACTCGCTGCAAAAAGTCATCAGTTTGTTTTTGAGAATTGAGAGGCACCTATCCACCTGAGTGAAGTCAACAAAAACTACAGATACTTGAATCACCAAACTCTTAGACCCTTAGGCCAGACCCTTCATGCCATTAAACATTAGACATCAAACTGAAGTGTCTTAATCAAGTGTGTAATAGCTGAAGGCTTTCTCTGTGAACCAGATATTGGCACAGAGGAGTTCAGAGCTTTCATATTTCTAAATTGCTCTTCAATGTAGATATGGATGGAACATATTGCTTCTTAATGCTACAGTCAAGAGAGTGACTCAAGGTCTCAATCCTTCAGCCTGTGCCTGCTCTAAATTCCTGTTTCCTACTCTTCAACTAGAAATAGCTATGAAAATCTGCATCCTGCTATGTCTCTGTATGGAGCCTACCACAGTAGTAATTAATACTAAAAATTATAAGTAATTAAAGTAGGAGATAGAGGGGCATTCTTTCTTTTTCTCTCTAAGGTCTTGTATGATATGAAAGGGTTAAACCAATTTAAAAATAAAGTGCAAATTACACGTTTCACTGCTGAATATGAAGGAGGAGAGCTGAAACAATGGGACAGATACATTCCAAAGGTTGATAATACAAGAAAAATCTACCAGCTTGGCTTTCAGCCCCCAGTAAAGACCATTTGGGTAAAACAAAACAAAAGAAAATAAGATAAAATAAAATAAAACAAAACAAACAATATACTCATCTGGAATTCATTGAGGCTTGCTCCCTAAGAAAGAAGTACAAGGAAAGTGGGCCTAATTATACACATATGATCCAGAAGAAGTAAGGTGTCCTCCTTCAGGCCAGTAGCCAGGGAGCAGAACTACAATTTTTTACAGATCCTTCTAGAACTGGCATCTTAATAATACAAGGACAATTCTCATCTTTAGTGGCTTGGCTGGATGTCCCAGCAAGAAAACACGAATCATGGAATTTTTTGTAGAGTATCCCAGCAGCTTTCACTCAACATATGTGCCCATCAGCAGACTCATCTTCTCAGTCAGGACCTTGGCACTTGTTTTTGCTAGCTCAATTCTCGTGTAAAGAGGAGTGTTTGAACAGTATTAATGCTTTCTCTACTTACCCTCTGACAGCCCCTAGATCCATCATTAAATTGGTGCATTTCCCAGCTCCTCTGGCTACACTCATTGGCAACAGCAAAATCCCCCAACGTAGCTGTTCCTAATCCTCATCCCTGGTAAACTGGCAAAAAACCAGCCCTGCTACCCTGAAACTTTCTTCAGACCTTTGAGAAGTATTTTTGAAGACTTTTACCCTTCTAGCACTTTCCTTCCTGCTATGCCAGGGGGAAAAGAAATTCCAGCATATTTTGTACAATTCAGGGTCTCTGAAAAGTTGCCTGTATGTCACCACCTACTGAAGCAAAGGACTTTTCATGTGGGTTTGGCAAGGGACTGGCAGTGGAAACCTCCATGATACCTACTGCTACCCAGTGGATGTGCTAGTTTTCCATTTGGAAACATTTTGCTGAGTAAAATCCTGGCTAGGAAAGCTCCCTGGCTATCCCATTTATATTGTTTTCCAGAGAAAAAATGAAATGTTAGGTTCCTGCAGCATGGAACAATTGCAGAACCTGCTTCTGTCCATTTCCTCACTAATTCCTTTAGCAATCAGGCAGATCAGAACATTTCCATAGTGAATCCCTCTAGGAGTGATTTATCCACGTGGGTATCCTTTTCCCAAGGAGAACTCACCTCCAGGTTACTCAGAAGTTACTTAGTGATACCTGGGTGATGGGCTTAATTTCCTCCTTTGTGAAGATGTTTCCTCTGTCCCTCAGGACTCAATCTACTGTATAGAGGTAAACAAGACTTTGTGGAGGAACTCTGGAAGAAGGTTTGTGGATGCCAATGCAGGTATTAAGGGAAAGGAAATGCACATATGTAATACAGGTTACATTTGGTAGCATTAAAGACTGCCTAGAGAAAGAGGCAACAACAAACCCTTGGTTGTTGTTTTGAATGTTCTTCCTCAGAAAGACCAGTTTGCGTGTCTGAGCACTGATATTTAAAGTGTTATGTGAAGGTCTCTACAAGTGTTCATACCTACAGGTATTTGACTTACCCTTTCTAATGTTATTTCCATTTATTAGATCAAAGACCAGAAGTTAACGTGTAATTCAGGCAAAAAGTATCAATCACTGCTCTGACACTGGTTTCCCAGTCTAGGACAGTTTGCTGCTTGTTGTCTGCTTGTTGTCTTTATGGGATGTTTCTAAATGATAAATGTTTCCTAAAAGCAGAACTACTTCTTCAAGTCTACCAAAGTAAAAGGTAGTCACTTTGTTTCTCTACTTATAATGTACCTGTTCTTATTGTTGATACCAGACCAGCATGGGTGAATGAATTGAATATAAAAAGAGGAGTGTGAAAGGAACATGACTTTTAAGACCATTGCAAATATAGAGTTCAAAATAGAAAGAAAATCCTACAGCTTCATGCAGTTTAACCCAAACTCAAAAGTTCTGATTTTCTCTCTTTGTTTTTAATCTCATAAATTGAGGGGGTTTAGAGAGTTTGAAAATGTTTTGAAGAAAACTGAAAAATTTTCCCTCCATTTTGCCCCTCAGAAGTTCTCAAAGTTCATTTTTGAATGAAAATGTAGAGACTAAAGTGTAAAATTTCCCAGAAAAACTGGTAGTTAAGAGAAAGTCAATAAAATGTCAGTCTTGACCCAGAGCTGCCTTTTCTTTTTTTTTTTTTTCCACAGAAAGAAGCTCTTTAAAAAAAATTTCTCCTGTCTTCTCCCCAAAATATTGCACAGTCCCAGTTCCAGAGGACTATGTCATGTTCTGCTCCCTTTTTCAGTCAGGGAGCATGGAAACTGGTAAGGTATCCCCTTTTACAAAACTGCTTGCAGTGAGTGGCACCTTGAGTTGTTTGATCACAGAGTGCATAAGGAAGCTTGTGATGGTTAATGAGGCTTGTGTTAGCACAATGAAGCAGAAAGATGCATGTGCTCTATCTTGTATCCAGCACAGTGCACTATAGTGCAAATGCTTAAGCTTAATTAGAAAGCAAATCATACAAGCAAGGGACACAGCAAGAATCCAAAGCAATAACCACTAGCAGTGTCAAGCTCACACACAATTTACTTCCTCTGTAGTTACCTAACACCAGCCATGTTCAGTGAAGCTATCTGTTTTTATCAGTTCTGATTTGGTGGAATTTCAAGTATTTCACATGAGCCATCTGTTCTGTAAAAGTTTTTTCCAAAAAAACCCCAGCCTGTTTCCCAGAATGACAAAGCCATGGAAATAAGTTTCTGAATTCATTTGTCTGGCTAAGTTCCTGCTAAAATCATTCATATAGTACTACTGGAATTTCCAAACAATAAATTAATTAAGTAATGTGTGGGAACTTTGGAAAAGTACAAGCTGCATATATACATATTTATACATACACATATATATGTACATAAACACATATCTCTTTGTATATCTGAGTAAACAGCAGACTATACTCCAGGGAAGTTCAGGGCTGAAGAAGATGTTTATGCACCAGCAGCCTTGCAAATTCAACCACAGGATACTAGGGAGAATGGCAAATCATGACAGGGAAACCTGGAGGTGAGGCTGAGTTATTACTGGTGTATGATACATTTTGTGAGTCAGAAGTGAGTTACTTCAGCAGAACTGGCTTTAGGAAGACAGGCTCAGCACTCTGTTAGGCCTGTCCTTAACAAATCTTGACACTCTCTCATTTTCATGAGTTTCACTCAATAATATTTTCAATAATGGTGATGTCTCCCAAGGCTGAATAATAAAAGGATATGGAAGCTGAAATATGGTAGCAATTTCATTCTTGGTATATCTCCAGGAAAAGGCTGAATGCATTCCAACCCAAACAGATCCACTCACCTTTGTCTTCAGCACATTGCTATTGTGTGTCATTTAGCCTTTTGTGTTAGGTCTTGTTGAAACACTCCTTTCCAAGCCTCCTAATTTATTCCGAATGCCATCCAGCTTCCTAACAATTAGTATGTAATAATACATGCTACTATACTATTCTACTATAATAATACAGTATACTATTCATACAGATACAGTGCAAGTATTAGTACAAACACTGCAATTCTTTGCCACATGTAGTTGTTTTTTCCACTAAATAAAATCATCTGTTTTAACTCAGCATTTTTATTCTCTTTTCACAGATGGGTCAATTGATAAATGAAGAGATTTATATTTGTTTCAAAACCAGAAAATGAATCAAGCGCCCAGAGACTTTCTTAGTGCATTTCTATGGTGCGTATTGGATCCTCTTCCCTTTTGCTCCTCAATCACTAGCCTAATAAATATTTGAGTCTGAACCTGAGACTCACAGTGTTTCCCCGTGTTTTGCTTTCATGGGATGTAGAAGCAGGATGCATGTCTTCCACCAGTGCAACCCAAGCACAAAGACTTGGAGGCTATCTTTGTATTTCACATAGAAGTATGTGCCAGCAGCTGGCTGACATATTGCATGCTCTTTGTCTGCACTTCGTGTGAGCAGATCACCTTCAGCATGACTTCTGGTAGTTGTTTGCCTGTCTATCCTCTTCCAGTCTCTTCCACATGATATCAGATTCACTTAGGAAGGAGTCAATAAAACTTTCCCTCCTACTTTACATTTCCTAAAGTTGCAAGTATGTAGAGGAAATCATGCATAGATGAATGCATGGTTGGGACCAGCATAAGAGATGACATGGGCTCAGGCTCTCTCAGCATCATACTCCAGAACATAACTAAAATCTGTTTCTGGGCTGAGCTTTCTGTCCAGGCTGGAAGTGAAGTGAAGTCAAGGATAATTTTGCTCTCTGAAGAAGTGAAAGAGTCTCAGGCAAATCTGGGAGAGTTACCTGGCAATCTGGCATTATTGTGGCTTTCAGTTACAGGCACCAGGGAGATTGGCCCAAGTGGGTGGCAGTTGGCAGACACAGGTGTTCTGACATGGTATGATGATACTTCTGCCATGATTTTAGGACCTCTAACATGGAAGGAGCCCAGATTTGGACTACCAGCATCAGAAGAAAGCTGCTGTAGAAAACCACTGCAGGGAATTATGTCAGAACAGGGATCTAGCCTGAATATTCCACTTTCTCCAGGATTAAAACAAAGCAGAGGCCAGCACAGGCAGGTGTGTGAACACTGCTGAAATATGAAGTGCACTCAAGAAATAGACAGTGCAATCAAAAAAGGAACTTGCCTGCTTTAGAACTGAACTCTGTATCATGTTTGTCTCCCGCTACCAATTCAGAAAATTCATCCTGCCTGTGATCTCTGTTTAGTGCCCAGTGTATGCTTTAGAACCAGTAGTAACAGATTTCCAAAACAGGATTAAAATAGGGCTAAACAGTATTGGCCCCATGGCAGAGAGCTGTGGCCAGATTTAGTGGGAGGGAGGGGAAGCCTAGAGGTTGGAAAGGATTAGGGTTACACCAGTATATCTGGTCATCATCTCGCTGTTCTGCTTTGATGTGGGTCTCTAGAGAAGACTGCAAGAACAGGTTTTGCAGCTTTTGCTAGATGTGAACTTCTGAGCAAGGAGGCAAAATGTGGAGGAAGGACTAGGAAAATACCAATGTCCAGTCTCTTAGAGCTCTTTAGTGCATATGGCTGCTATGTAGTGTTTTAAGTGTCTGGGTACTGTAGCAATGAGCACATTCTGCTGGAGACAGACCTTGCATGACATGGCCTAGCAAAGGCAAATTTGAAATGCTCATCACCAGTCCAGTGACAGAAGTGGTGCTGTGCCTCATCTGGAGCGACAATACTATTTTATGGCACTGTGTTGTCTTACATGTACATCTATGTGTCTACATAAGGAGTGCAAGGGTGGTGGTGGTGTACTTCCATATGTGTAAAAGAAATAATCTCTAGGAGCATACCTAGCTGGAATTCTCATAGTATGTACATTGTAAACTGATGCTGGACACTCATCAGTGACAGAGGCTGGTAGAGCACATCCTCTGGAGCATACATTACCAAAAAAGCCTTAACAGGTTACCTGCAAGCTCTGAGCAGCCAAGAGCAAGACAGAGCATGCCGTGCTCAGTCACTTATTAACAATGCATCAGGCTCAGGCTCAGGGTGGACCAACCTATTCAAAGATTTGGGCTAATTTCAGGACATGTTCGTAGGCTGGTTGAGTTGGCAGGATGGGGCAAGGTGCCCAAAGCCGCCTGCTCCAAAGCAGCACACCTCTGCATAGAAAGGAAACATTTCTTTACCCAACTGACCTACCACAGGGATGACAGGATGTCCTGCAGAGGGGCAGATTCACCACAGCAGAATATGAGAGGCAGTATCTCTTTGCGTTCCCACTATTGCTAATTCTCTTCCCCACAACCTTGCAAAGAGATTGCAGCTGTTGTGGTCAGGGCCCTCCCTGAAACACAGCCTCATGCCTCCTCTGCAGGATGAGCACCTGGGGAAGTACCTAGAGTCAGGTCATAACTAGCTGGGCTATACTGACCACAGCCTGGGAGTTACCATCTAACTAGATCAGGAGACTGATTACAGATTTTTGTTACCTTCTTTGAGAAAGGGAACACAGCCATAGATTGTCAAAGGTTTTTAGACACCTAAGGCTTAGTACTGGGACTAGCAGCACTTACCCAGGGACCCTGGAGCAGAAAATGATTTCGAATCAATTTTAAAGCTTTAACATAGACCTGCCTTGTCCTATAGGTGCTGCATGAACCTCAGCAATCCCAGTTTTCCAAGTACCTGTTAAAGGCAACAGCGCTGGGAGCATCCCCTTTTAATTCCCTTGTTAAATTTGTTAACTCATTTGCCCCCTGTGAGAAGGCAAATGAATCACGGATGTTTTTTGTTTGCTAAATGTTAACAGCCCTCTGGAAAAACCCTCATAAAATATTCATCCAATCCTGTTCTTCTAAATTAGACTGTTACAGTTCTAACAAGCCCCAGAGAAGAGTTCTTCATTCTCTTAGTCAAAGGTAGAGTCAAACATTTCTGCAGGCTTTTCTGTGCTCTCTATCACCCCCAGCCAAAGTTTCACCTCTCCCAAGCCCTGTGCTGCTTTTGTTATTGCATATCTTTTTGTATATAGGACCTACAACAGGAGAAGTAAAGGTTTCCAAATGCATTCATCCACATTCTTGCTTTAATTGTAAATGAATATATTTGCTACTGCAAATGCAAGAAATAACGGGTGGGAAGGTATGAAGGGAGATGTCAGCAAGTGAATACTTCCCACCTGGTGAAAAAAGAGGGAGCGGTCTAAGATGTTTTCAAACCAGAAGGTAATTGCAAGACCTTGGACATGACACCATCCATTGCTTTCTCAAGTGAAAGGAAATGATTTTACTTTTTGGAGTGCTCACCCTCTCTCTTGATTGTGTCAGCAAGGCAGAGTGAAGGTACCTTCATGGTCCCTGTATCCCCATGTGCTTGCATTCATGCTTTCTCATCCCAGCCAGGGGTATGCTTCCATGAGGAGGATGGGCACAGCTGAATTGGACCAGCTGTGTCTGCCCTTACCTCCTGCTAGCCTTTCCTTGTGGTTCAACTGTGCCTTGCTCCTGAGCTGATTTCTGATGACTCACAACAGGAGGGAAACGATCCTCAGACACTCTTTGTTGCTTGAAAGCATCAGGGAATGAAAGGAAAGGGGAGGGGTAGAGGTTTAGAGTGGAGAAGAGGGAAGAGGGTTTTGATGCCAGCTCCCTTTCTGAATAGTATGGTTAATGATTTGCATATCTTAAATGAGGCCTGTGTTGCTTCAGGCTGATTTGTTCCATGCAGTGACCTGAGCAAGCCTGTAAGCCTGGAGACATGTACCTTGCTGTGTTTCAGGCTCTTCTTGGAGTCTGGAGCAAGCTACTGATGGCCTCATCGGTATGCTGAGGGCTTCTGCCTGCAACACTCAAAAGGTTTCTTGGTGAGCAGGAGTGAAATACCATGCATGGGGTCCTGTTCACAGCTTTGAGAGCTATACTCCTCTCCTGTGGTGCTTGTTACCACAGGTCAAAGTTTGCTTTCCCAGCCCTGGGCAGGCTGCCCTGCATCCATCAGCTTCCCTATGGTCACAGCCAGACAAAGAGAGAAAAGTTCAGCTTGGTTTGTGCAGAAGAGATCTCAAAGGAGTGGCACTGGTTTTTCAGGCATTATCATTTGCTGGCTATAACTAAGAGTGTCCAAGAAGTTTCTGGTTAGCAGCTGGCATGCAGAAACACCTCCCACAGATTTCTTTCTTCCCCACAATGAGAACATCATTGTCAAGGGTAAACTGCTGGCTGGCAAGGGCTGTCAGATTCTGAGGGTTGAGGGGGCAGTGAGGATAGGATGGTACCTCTTTCTAGAAGATGAAGGTAATTCACTCAAGGAGCTTCCGACTCCAGAGTGATTAATGAAGTACACATGTGTTTGTAGGAAGAAGCTGTTGTGGAGAGGGTGGTGTTACATCCTGGGGTAATAGTGAGCAGTTATAGCTTTGCTCCAAACCACTGGGAAGTGTCACAGGCCACTGGGAGAGCCACAGAGGCAGTGAAGGGTTTGCAGAAACAACAGGAAAGACTAGGGAGTTATTCCTGGGGAATAGCTTGTTTCTGAGACCCTGAGGCAAACTTCTTTATTCACAATTGGGTAGAAGTCAGTCGACCTCTTCTGTCAGTTTTGCTGGCAGGATTTGATCTAATTCGGGAAAACACACAAGCTGATGGTAGGGATAGAGTGTTTCTAAGAGAAGGAAATAAGGCTCTCTCTTCCTTCTGAGACACTTGTGTGGTGTGTGCCTTGCATTGGAAAGTGACTTTACAGAGTGGCTGCAGGGCTGCACTGAAATTAGCCAACAATCCCACTGAACTTTTCAGGAGTGGGTTGGACTTTCAGACACGTCACAGCTTGAGAAACAAAGCATGTATTAAAAAAGAATACTCTAAATCCTCTAAGAAAACCCAAACCCAACCCTTTTGCTTCCCTAGCACATAAAGGATTCTTTTCTTTTTTTTTTTTTTTTTTTTTTGCATATAACAGTGCCCAGTAGCACCACAAAAGTTAGAGGTCTATTAACATTTTTGTTAATAACTCCCCAATTTTCATGAGTTTATCACTCAGCCCAAACAGCCTGCTTCTCTTTTTAACTTGCCATAAGTCCTCAGCTCCTGCCCCCTCCAGGCTGAAGCCTGAGCCGTACACGTAAATGTGATTCAAACCTTTACTACACCCTGATTTTTACACCACCAGAACACCACTAAAAAGACTCCTTATCTGTGTCTGAAAGAAATAGAAAAACTGGAGGTGCAGGTCTTTATACCACAGAGAAATGGTGCTAGAATTAGAGCCGTTTTAACAATACAATGACATCAGTTTGGCTGTATTTACAGCTGCAGGAATGCAAAATGGAACATGTCGCAAATTTCCAGGGTAGCATTTCCTGTGAAGCAATCTGGCTTCATGCAGGAGTTGTGGAAGAGAGAGGGGCAAAGGTATTCAGTCTGATATTTTGGTGTCTAATGCTCTATTATCTCCCCTGCTGCACGGGTGCTTTGAGTTTCCCTTGCTCTTCAAAAGTAAGGGTTATTTAAGGGACAGAAACCTTGAGAGACTTCTGAAAAAAACCCCAAACCCAAAGCAAACCAACAAATAAACCCTACCCCAGAATTATTCAGTTCTCCTAGTCCAGTGGTCACATGCATATGAAGGTCCTTCCTCC
Source organism: Loriculus beryllinus (assembly GCA_039877255.1). Lineage (NCBI taxonomy): Eukaryota > Metazoa > Chordata > Aves > Psittaciformes > Psittacidae > Loriculus > Loriculus beryllinus. The sequence goes on along the minus strand of JBCJKH010057206.1, from coordinate 44,670 downwards.
AGATGTCTCAATGATAAGGAGGGCAAAGGGTGAAAATGGGAAATAAAAGCAATATCAGTTTTTCAGAGTCTAAACTATCAGTTTGAACAGAAATAGGATTTGTTTTCCCTGCATCCCAGCCCTATGTTCCAACCACCAGAGTGTTGCTTTGTGATTAGAAATCTCCTGACTTTAAAAAGACAGCTCACTAGTTGCTGTCTAAACCTAAGGTAAAGCAACCATCAAGACACCAACACATCCAGGGCAAAAGCACCTTGATCTTGAATCTTCTTATTTCTCTGTAGTAAGCCTGATTCAGGATGCATAAGCATCTTATTCTTGCTTTCCTCTAGACAAGTTCACTTTTGAAGTGTTTTATACAGCCACTTAATCTGACCTGTTGGAGGATATTTGGCATCTGGGCAGGTCCCAAGAAAATGTCTTGTCCTACTTGGGATATGCAGCCATGAAAGACTCTTTGTGCTAGGAGCCATGGTATCATATTTGCACAAAAATCAATAGTCTTTTCTCTAGGATACTCACTGAAAGAATTAAAAGTATTAGCTCAACTACCAATTACTTATGAAGCATCTTGTACCCACATGTCCTAGAAGATGCTCCATATCATTAGATGTTACTTTAGTCTGCTTTGAGTTTGTCGCGGTCTCTAGCTCAGTTGCCCTGTGACTCAAAAGTGTTTCTTAGATGTCTCCTACATGGTTGTAGGGCAATCAGATGTCCAGATGATCCAGATATTCCTCAAAATTCATATTCAGATGGTTCAGCTTTATAGGAAAGAATTCAGCACAATGAGAACTGATTTGCCAAGCCAATAATCACTAGTGTGAACCCCAATGAATACCAGAGTTGTCTAGGAACCATAGATCAGCTTCCATGTGAAGGACTCAAGAAGAGATCCCCTGGTACTGGTTCTATTTCTAGGAAATATATATTCAGATTCCTTTAAATGTCAGGAACCTGGATTTTTGCTCTCACCATGGATTTAGTTAGGGGAAAATTCCTCTGTAGGCATGTGTCTGGCCACATAGGTTTATGGCTTGGAGACCTTTTAGAAAGCTAATATGTGGGACTGGACTTTGGAGGCGCAAGCACCTTCTGTTGCATTAGTATTGAAGTTATCAGTAGGATTTCTTAGAGATCCTTTGTACTGTTTACCTCTGCCAGGCTTACCCACTCCTTTCCGCTCCCTTTTTTTGGCAATATGCTACAGAGACACAAAAAGGTGTCTATGAAAAAGGCTATTCATGGCCTGGCAGGTGGAAGATTAATTCTGCATAGGAAGTTTTTCTTGATTAAGTTACTTCAAAGGCAAAATACCGTGGAGAAAGAGGGTGAAGCAGGCAACACTTGTGTGAAGGAAGAAGAGGGAGGCTGTGCCAGTTGGCATCAAATGCTAGAAGAATAACCTCCATCCTCAGGGCTGACACTGGCAGTTCAGCTTAGCACACTGGCAGCTCCTCTTGTATTGCAGTTTCGGTTTCTCCCATCTCCTGGCTGATTCACATCCAGGGGCACAAAGGGCATCTGGCCCATATCCAGTGCCTACACTAGGTAGAGCAAAGAAAGCTTTGAAAGAAACAATACAGGTATTTAACAAATCCCTCCTGCGAAAACTGAGCTTTTCATCCCTCCTTCCTGCTCAGCCTGTTGTAGTAGAGCTGACTAAATCTCTGCTGGCCTTGAAGCCTTTGTGTAAAGTTTCTCTCCCCTGTCACAGGCTGTAGTAGGCAGTGGATGATGATGATTATTATCATCATTATGCCACACGATCTTCAGGCATACAAATGAGCTGATCCACCTGCCTTGGTGATCACCAAGGAAGATGTCTGACTTACTGCTGTCCTCCTTTCTGGACCACCTGGCAGTGGTAATTTCTCTCATGAGATGGATATCTCAAGGAAATTATGGTGGCATTTGAAAAGGAGCAAATATGGAAATGCCAGAAACAATTCCCTGCTAGCAGGGGCCAGTATCTCATCTAAAAGCATAGTTTCTGCAAGGCATCCACACAATCAAAATGAGCAACCTGTGGGAGTGGAGCAGGAATTAGGCATGAGCCTTCACAACTTTTCCACCAAAGTGCTCTTATTCTCTTTCAAGACACATTCTTCCATGTCTCAGGTGTCTTGGATGGGTGAAGCTAGGCAGACATGCTGTCCTGTGGAGATAGCTGAGTTTCATCCTAAAACATATTATCTAAAAGGATCATACAGCAATCTTCAGTGTGGGAAGCAGCAGCTCTTGTACAGGAGAGATAAATGCTCAATGTACTCCAGATCAGGAAGTGAAGCAGAATGTTGTATCAAGATCAAACTATGTGGGAAATTGAAGGAGACAGAAGTTACCACATTAGCAAACTAGCGAGGGCTTTGAAACACATCTTCAACCTTTGTGAAAAGTGTATTCTAGTATCTTAAGATATTTTAAAGTGTGTTACACAAATGCCAAGATAGTTCAGAAACCTCAACATAGTTCTTCCCAGAAGCTTTTCATTCAAGTGTTAAGTAGGCTCATCCTGGCTTAATCTACAAGGTTGTTAGCCATATGCAAGCCAGTCACTTAAGGTTCACAAGCCAAAGAAGTCTTTGGCTCAGGTGACTTGTTAACATGACTTTCACATGACCTTATTTCCTTCTCCTGTTGAAAGAAAGTGACTGACTGCCAAAAAAAACCAGACTCTGAAGTAATGCAGCCTCAACAATCTCCTGTGTAGGTTCTCTAATATACCAAACTCAGTATTTGGGGTTCTCTTAGAATGTGGGTTCCAGAGATGGCAAATTTCTCTGAGGTGAACTGAACTTGGGGAAAGATCAAGGAAAGTCAGCATGAAAGATTTTTAATGCAAACCAGCAAAGATTATGTACACGTTGTGGAGAGCTCTTTCATCAACTTCTTCTACCACCAGGCAAGGAACAACTCTATTTGGCGTGGTGGATTATGGAGATTTTTAACCAGATTTCTCTTTTGGTTAAAGCCAGTGGAGCAGTGCCAGGTGTGTTGTTTCTGGTAATGCCTATGGCCATATACATGGATAATAAAAGCTCTGGTCACCCAGCTGCAAAGGGCAAGATGAAGTGTGAGATAGAGGAAAAATGGGATTCAGAAGCTATCTATCGGCAGCTAAGCCTGCAGTTTCATAAGTCAAAAGGTATTGAAACCGCTCTAAGAGTTTCCTGTGGCACCATGCAGCCTTAGCTGCTCATTCTAGCCTCAGAACCACGGCACATTGCTCTCTCTGTCATATAACCACTGCAATTGAGATCCATGCTCAGAGCCCTTTGTATTGCTGTTTAGGACATATTTCTTTCTTATGATGGAGAAAGATGAGGGGAACGAACAGCTACAAGTAAAAAGGTAGGGGACTCCCAGCATTAGTGGAATGGTGCTTGGAAACAGCTTTGAGATGCAAAACAGAAAGTGCTGCTTCTGACGTCTTCCACCTACTGCAGCCCTTCTAATGTGTTAGTGGCAGATCTGAAGCAATTGCACTTGAAGAGGTTGCTGTACTCCTATAGCAACCTCTGTAAACATAACGTCACAGAAGTGAGGCCAGCAGCCAAATTACCAGCTCACTGTTAGGGAAGCAGCAGCCAACACCTCTTGTCCTCCTCCAAGAATGCCACAAAGTCCCCACTGACTCCTGTTGCTTCCTTTAGCTTACATGGTCTCTTCCATTCATGTGTTGTCTTAACTTCTAAATCTTGCAGCAACACAAGTTGGTGATAGGAGTGATCCTCAGATCTCAGAACATCTCTCTCCTTCCTTGCAGGCAAGAAAATATTCCAAAAGGAAAAGATGGGCTACAGCCATGTCTACAGATATAATCTACATCATAATTTGCCTTTTGTCAAGGGTCAAAAATTCCCCTCTGGCTCATTATAGGTATGGAGTTCAGTATCTGCTTCTCCTGAAATTCAAACGTTTTAAAGGCTGGGGCTCAGTTATCACTTCTTGAAACAGAACCCAGCAGGAAGGACAGCTGTTGCAGATGTCTGACAAGTGATGGCTTCTCCTGGAAGCCTGCAGAGCTGGGGAACAACATGTGTTTGCTCCTGCTTACCATTACCAAGAAGAAGAAGTCATAGTTCCTACAGCACTACTAAAAGCAGAGCTTTGCAGTGTATGGCAAGGATATGACCCTGATTCCAACTAATCTGAACAGGTCCCTAGTTATGCAAAGAATCAGAGCATTGGTGCCAGAGAAAGGAAAGACAAGTAAGTTTTTAGAGAAACTAAAAAAATTCTAACACATATATTTGCAGGCCATGACGTACCTTATCAAACCTTAAAGGAAAAATATTATTCACAATGGTCTTGTGTGTCTTTGAGACACATGTGGACAGCAATTCAAGAATGATAGGAACTGAAAGGAGAGACAAAATGCTAAAATAGGCAGGGATATACCATAGATGTGTTATTGGGTACTGCTTTAGACCATCAGTGGCAGATTTCATTGTTTTACACTTTTCTTGTATGCCCTTGACACACATTCCTCTTCTGTTCCCTGTACTCCATACTCTTATATCCTCTCCTCCAATTTTATCTCCATGTTTTGCACTCTGCCCGAATGCAAACAGTAACCCGAAGGGAAAAAGGCTATCCGGAGGCTATTGCCTGCCTAAGGAAAATAACCTCTCCATCCATCCTCAGTGAATACATAACACATGCCTTTCTTTCTTCTCAAGTCACTCCCTCTTCTGCTAAGCAAGAAACTGAAAAAAAACCCAAAACCACATAACCAACCCAAAACAAACCTCTAGCATTTTGAAAGACAAGTGACAGTTTTAAAGGAACTGGGTAAACAGTTTATCCCACAAAGACAAACAATGTTTTTGTTTCTCTAAATAAGCTGTCTTCTACATTGAGAATTACTGAAAAACCAGAGGAATCTCATGTCTGAGCTGAGAGATCCTTTGAGACTGGACTTCCAAAGGACATTGCTTTCTGACCATGACCCTCTGAAATCTAACTTACAGAGTGTGCAAAGTCCTGGGCTTACAACTCAACTTAGATCTCTAACCACAGGGTATGTTTTACTGCTCAGGAGAAGAGGGAACAATACATTCATTTGTAGCTGGAGGTTTTAAAGTACAGATTTATGCAACACCTGTCATTTTGAATCCTACCATGTGGAAAAAGATGGACAAGAGGCCACCTTTGTGATCCCTACTGGTTATATTATCATCAAGCTTTATGTACAGCTTACAGCCCAGAAAGCCAACCATAAGCTAGGCTGCATCAAAAGAAGTGTGACCAGCAGGCCAAGAGAGGTGATCCTGCCCTTCTACCCTGCTCTGGTGAGACCCCACCTGGAGTCCTGTATTCAGTGCTGAAGTCCCCAATACAAGAGGGATGTGGACCTGCTTGAGAGAGTCTGGAAGTCCAGAGAAGGGCTGCAAAGATGATCAGAGGACTGGAGTAGCTTTCCTATCGAGATGGGCTGAGAAAGTTGAGCTTGTTCAGCCAGAAGAAAAAGCTCAGGGAAGACCTTGTAACAGAGGACAAGGGGGAATGGCTTTAAGCTGAATGAGAGGAGATTTAGGTTAGACATTAGTAAAAAATTCTTTCCTGTGAGGGTGGTGAGGCACTGGCACAGGTTGCCTGGAGAAGCTGTGGCTGCCCCATGCCTGGAAGCGTTCAATGCCAGGCTGGACAGGACTTTGAGCAACCTGGTCTAGTGGAAGGTGTCCCTGCCCACAGCAGGGTGCTTGGAACTAGATGATCTTTAAGCTCCCTTCCAACACAAACTGTTCTATGATTTTATGAAGTACTAGCTAGAATTGCAAGCTTACCTTCACAGTGTCTTGTCACTACTGGGGCTTGAGAAGACATCCTTCCACTTTGTGTCTCTGACAGGAGCTCTGATGCCAGGATCAACACAGATTTCAGCAGCTGTTCAAATGTTATACCACTTGAACCACTTGTGAGCTACCACTTTA